>JAJOOH010011028.1:0-14094 GCA_029582605.1 Solanum gracilifrons | reverse complement strand
TAAGGATATTTGTATATTGAAAAGAAGGCTATGGTGATAGACCCCAATGAAGATACCCTTGCTCACACCTTAGCCAGATTCAAAAAAACATCTATTGCGCCTTTAGCCGACTAGGAAGACTCCCTAGAAATTCCTTGTTTTGAGAAAGTTGTGCAATCAATTAAAAGAGCGGACAATATGATTACTGAGGGTGAGAAATCTCACATTCTCGAGGAAAAGAAGATAGTGAAAGGCCTGAAAAGCACATAAGCTCGATCGGGCCTTACTCACTAAACAAGGGCAGAAACTTTACTTGTTGAGGAAAGAAACTAAGGAATATTTAGGGAGAAAGATCAAGCGACATCGTACTGCTGTAAGCTCTAGTTAGCACTTAGATATGAACAATCCCCCCCCCCCCCTCTTTCATTAGAATCTCCCATAAAGTTTCTTAGTAAATACGGGTCATTCAGTGATGACCTAGTCTTTAAAGACATATAAAGAAGTCTAAGGGGTGACAATGAATGTCAGATGGGGGGGAGGGTTGGTTTGCAATTACCATCTACAACGCAATCAAACAATAATGCAATAACAATATAGAGAGGATTTCCTGGGAGGTGATCTATTATAGGCAAATTTAAGATAATTTAAACTACTAATAAATAGCTAGATATTAGTGGGTAGGCTAGACTATGAGTGAAACAGCTTTCTCTCAAATAAGTATCCTGAATCAAGTGATTTCTTTCGAACATCAACAAGTTTAAAAAATAAGAAAAACCCACATCTTAATTCATCTACTCTCTCGAATTAGATGGATAGGATTGGGCTTACGATTCACTCTCTCGAGCTGAACCCATATCAACCTAACACATACAAACCATTAATAAAAAAATTTGGTTCCAAAACCTCTCTCTTGAGGCAACTACAATTCATAAATTAAAACTCAGCTATTAAGTAAACCCATAATAACATGATCACACCACATGAATTGGGGTTTTAGCTAAACATCATAAAAAGATAAAAACAATTACCAACTCGATTAGCCATCCGCTGGGTAATAGTCTCCAAGCCTTTACAATATTTTTCAAAGGTTCAATCCAAAGGCCCAAGTCAATATCCTCCAGAATTCTACAATAAGCACTCAAAAACATAGAGAAAAACTTTACTCTGGAGTGGGAACTGTAGTATCTCGATGAGAACTCCTGATCAGAACTCCTCAAAATCCCTTTGAAAGATCAATTTATAGTTTTCAGCTTTTTAACTCAAAAGTACACTCGGTGGGGTAAGTCGTTCTTTGCCGATTCGTTTGGCAATCCGTTGTTTGCTGACTTTCATCGCCATTTTACATTGTTCCTCAGCATCTCAAGATCTGTAACTTAGGTGATATTTTGTGTCATCGCGAAATTGATAGGGCGATTCGCCGAGTGATCACTTCTGTCGCCCATTTGGTTTCTTCGCTAGGGCTGGCATAATGGAATATTAGGCAAGCTGAACTGCCACTAAGTAGTTCTCCATGTGGTCTTGGTGATCACCAGGATCTCCTTTTCTTAGCTTCTTCTGCTTGTTTTGCTCCTTTTGTCCTAGTAGCATCCTTGCCTTGCTCCTTAGCTAATATACCTAAAATCAATGATTTAACATCAGTTTATAGCATAAATTAGGCATTTGTGGATGAAAAACTATCAGAGCAAATCCCTTAATGAGCCCAAATCTTGGACTAATCCACACCTCCAACTTACACTTTTCCTTGTCCTCAAGTAAAACTGAAGATCAGCAGTTCAATAAGGATGTCTCAAATAGTTTTTCATAAGACTCAACATGAGTGCACACAAAAGGTTCAAACTACACATACAAAGCTCAATTATGCACTCAATGATTCAAATTGTTACTCACCATTATCAAAGATATTCAAGTTTACAATACTTGCTTCAAATGCAAGTTCAAGCTCATCAAAGGTACTCAAATACATTCACAATAAAGATGATTCCACATTAAAACAAAATCCTCGACAATTTGAAGTCTCAGAATCACATAAAACTCTCACACTCAAAAATATGAACACATGCATGACTTAACCCCTAGGCTTGACCTTATATTCCACTCAACATTCATTTCAGCACACTAAAGATCACAAAGGTCTTTTTCAGGCTTGTAACGGGGCTGAGTGTAAAGGTATGGTCAATTACGTTTAGTGTTTTCTATCTTCATGAAGTATGGCTTGAACATCACTCGTTCTCCTTCTCCTTCACATTCGAGCATGTTCAAACTCCACTCTATTATTCAATTAGACATGAATCAGCGGATACCCCATTTTTCGTATTTTCACTACTTTATTTCACACACTTTTTTTTGTTCTTTTTAGGTTTTTTTTCTTCTTTCTCTTTTTTATACTTTGTTTTACATGGAAGGGTTCCATCTTTTTCAAAATAGTCCAACAAAGGGGGAATTTTTCACACTTCTTGACTTTCCTTCTTTTTCACCACACCCCGGCCTAAGTTGGCTAGTCCAACACACCAAAACTGCATGAAGGTTATAGGTGATGGGATAAAAAGGTCAAAGTTGCTAAAGTTTCTTCAGAGAAAAGGATAAGGTCAATGAGTGCCAAAACAAGATTCACACTTCTCACAAGGATGACCACAAAAGAGGTATATTGTCAAATTTGGCTCATACTTCAAAATTCTTGACTCGGATCATTTCAATTTTTCACTTCACTCAATCAATCCGACCAACTGGGAAAGTTCTAGGTGTCATAAAATTCCATGCTCAAGACGACCTCACCACACAAGGCATTGGTACCAATATCAAACAAGACTTCACACTTTGTTGCTAGCATGCAATGTTCATTACAAGAGACTCATTCTATAACCGGCTAGTCACAACGAGATGCTAAAATTTCTCATATTGCCTATGTAACTTAGTTTGCCTCATCGTAGCCACATATTTATTTCATTCAATTAAGATTACTATTCAAGTCATCGGTATTGATCACAACTGACATTCAAATTTGTACAAGAACAACCACATTTATATACACAAGAGGTGGCAACAATTTTTAAAATTGGTTCAAAAACAACTTTCAATTCTAAACACTAAGACACAACCTAAGAACATCCGCAATGCCAAAACCAAGATATATAAATAAACCAAATAAGCCCAATATTCAGCCTAATATTCACAAAGCATACCATTAAAATAAAATCTATATCACAAGAGGTAGGTATGGAAATACCTCACCCAACCCAACAAAATATGCATTTGTCCTCAAATACAACTAGATAAAAAATAGAGTATAAAAAGTAACAGAGGGGGAGGGGAAAATTCATGTTGCCAGGCTAAGCCTGGGTGAAGTATGCATCTCTGTCAATCCATCTGTCTGGGTATCACTCCCGGTGGTTCATTAATCATGGCTCCACTAGAGCCTGCCATTGAAGTATCCCTCAGTGAGGACTGAGCAACTGAATCTAGCATATCCTCCTCCAAGTTAGTCGGGCCCTCAAAAACAATCTCCTCCTGAACAACAAGATGCTCATCATCACTGTCATCCTCAGACTCTACAGCCGCATCATCACTTATAACCTCTTCTCCGGTGGTAGCTTGAGGCACATCAAAATGAGATAGAATATTAGTTGATTTCAGCTAGTCCACATCTTTCCTCAACTCAGCATTCGCGGCATTTAAGTCCGTCACCTCATGATTATCTCCCTAGCCTCTCTAATATACTTGTATCCTCATTGTGAGGGCTTCAATAGAAGCTTTGAGAGGCATAAATGAAGCAGCAATAACTCTCTCAATCATCCTGGGAACCTCTGCCTCTAGCCGGGAGGTGCGCACATCAATCGAGTTGGCTAGGTGCCCCATCTTGAGAAGCATCGCCTAGGTGATAGGAGGTCGCGAAGTAGAAGTACCAGCAACATATCTAGGGGGCGGGGTAGTAATAGAAGTACTTGGGGCTTCAGAAGGAGTGGATCTAGAAGTACTTGAAGGCCCAGTGGCCAGAGTAGGAATGAATGCCTCTACACGTATCATATTTATATCAGTTCCTAGGAAAATGTACACTGGGGTTGCCCTCCTCCTCTTAGCCTCATCCTTCTGGTACTCAGCTTCAATATGTAGGATGTTAGTAGAAAGGGTGGGTGTCACCTCCAAATCTGTCTTCTTATCTCGAAGAACACATGCCCGTCTCCACAACTCAATAATCAATACTGGAAAGGGAAGAGATGTCTAGCACTGTTTGACCCTCATGATTATCTACTCCTCAATGATCAGACCTAGAATGAGGGTCTTCCGAGAAATAATAGATACAAGAAAAGCTGCCTTTGGATGGCAGATGATAGACTCATTATGTGATTACATGATCATACAGATAATAAACCTGAACCAATACCTCACCGCTACAATGAGATCCTTCTTCTTTATGGGCAATCTGGCCTCAATCAACCTTTGGGTGCTGTTAGAAAGAAGAGAAGCCAGCCAACTTTCTAAGTCATCCAGAGTCTGTGTCTGAATTATACTCTAGTTTACATGCATGAAGTTATAAGTACATTTCAGAATGATATTTATATCCCCACAATCACATTTCAACTTCTTGCCCCGGACAATCACCAAATCAAATGTTTTAAAGGCACTGGCCTTTCTCTTCCCTTGAGGAACAAAATCACTGTAGGCCGAATAGAAATCCTGGACCCAATTTGGAATGTAGGGGCCTCAGGGTTTAGTGTGAACCTCAAAATTGTGGGACAATGCTCCATACCTCAGGATAGATGTCCACCATACCATCTGTGGACAATCTCTTCTCCTCATTAATAGTCCTCAGTCCCTGGACCTTTGGTCTGTTGAGAGATTGGGGAGGAGGACCCTTTATTGGTGGTGTCGGGACCATAGTCTTTGCTGGAGCTTGAGGCGGTGTCTGAGGCACTGAAATCCTAGACATATCATGTATTCCCTTGAAGCAAAGATCTGCTCTTCGTGCTTGTAAAAATTGGTCAACCTCAGGCTCAGAGATGGAAGCCTGAGAATTTGGGGACTCTCCGTCATTGTCTGATGAGGTGAGGTGAGGTGAGTCTCGTAGACACCCTCATTGTTGGAGCTTGCCTTCAGTGACCCCACCACGGGTGCCTTGCCATTTCCTTTGCTTTATCTTCCCTTTGTAGGGAGGTTTGATGTCTTTGCCCTAGATGCGACTGGATCCTCATTTAGAACTACTCTTCTTGCGCGCTAGCGGGGTGGCATGTCTCGTCCAAACACTTTGGATCTAGCCATTCCTGCAAAACAGTGAAGACACTTAGAAAAATTTCTAGAAATATTAGGTGCAGAATAACTCGCCAAATAGTTTGGCGAGTCAGTGAGTTGCTTTGGCGAGCTAGATCGGGCTCACAGAAGTTCCACTACACAATTTTTCAAACATTCAAGACTGGTCGGTTATGTTCAGGTCCATTTGGCGAATCACCGACACTAATCAGTAAGGCAGAACTGACAGTGTATTTTAGCGATTAAAGGCGCAAATGGGCGAGTAAAAAGGCATTTCGGTGAGTTTTCGAGTGAACTCGGCGAGCTATTGCACCTCACCAATAGTAACAGAACAAATCAAAAAAAATTTAGAAACTGGAGGTGATTAGCAGGGGACTTTGGTGAACCGCCGGACTACTCGGTGAGCTCGAATTAGTTTGCCAAATGGCCAAACGTGCCAGTTTTCAACCCCAATTTCCAAAATTAAGCCCACAGCCCCCAAAAACAAAATTAAACACATACACCATCAAATTAAGGCTAGACCCATCCTACCCATACTCTCGGGGTACTCAAACTTTCCTCAATTTGACCAAAATTGGCCATTTGACGACTTTTTCCCTTAAGAATGACGTCAAACACTCTATCACTGGGAAAATAACCTCATTTGGCACAGTTCAAGGTTACTTAGACTTCACCCCACAAGAACCAATATAAATATACCATAACCCAGCAATTTGGACTCGATTTAAGGAAGAACAACATGGGAATCAACAAATTACGCACAATAAGGCACTCATTTAAACAAATTACGGGCAACCCAACTTTTAAATACTATTAAAACATGCTACCCAACAATAATCCACAAAAATTTACCTATTGTAGTCGATTTGAACAACAAATTTAAAGTACGGGATTCAGAAAATCAACCTTAATGCTGAATTTAATAGTTGAATAACTAGGCGGCAAAGTTCCACAATCTGAGCAATGAATTTCATAAGATACAAGGGAAAAAGGAAATAATGTATGAAAGATCTATAGTCAGGTGATATACTATGAGTTTACAGTATTTCTAATACATTTCATTTACAAGTTGTATGTGTCTAGGGCCGTTTTGTATTGGTTTTTATGTGTTTGTATCATATTTTGCAGGAAAGATGTTCAGGCGCGGAAGTAAAGAGACAGCTAAAAGAAATGCAAAAAAGGGCATCTACAGAGGTTTTCTACAGACCGTAGGTCCATTGACGTTCCGTAGATGGTAGTTGTAGGTCAGCAGTCAAAGCATGGAAGACAAATCTGGGAAATCTGACCAAATGTGGAATAACAATGACCATTGACGGTCTGTAGGTCCGTAGATTGATCTACAGATCGTACTGTTGATCCGTAGATTGATACTGCGGTGTTCCAGTACCTGATTTTTGAAGATTCTAAGTGTGGATATACGGTGAGGGATTGACGGACCATAGATGGAACTACGGTCTGTACTGCATTTCCATCGTTTGCTTCAGAGATGCTGATTTTTGGAAGCTGAAATATTTTCTAAGTCCTGGCTGACGAAAGGGACTCACGGACCGTAGATCTATTGACGGTCCGTGAGTCAGTCTCGTGGAATGAAGACTCGTGCCTGGACAAACTTTCCTTATTTTGTTTCCCTTTTTATTTAGGACTTGTTTTCTATAAATAGGGCAGGTAAACCTCATTTTTAGGGTGGGATTTTATTACTTTTATTCTAGTTCTTGACTTGGGAGATTAACTTGCAACTTTAGCAATTATTAATTTCCTAAGATCGTTTTGGAAGATTTGGGTGCGACAATTCAAGTTGAATTTCTCGATTTATTATTTTTCTTACATAAGTTCATAATTCTTTCATCTAAAAAACAATGAATTGTGTTCATATGATTATGGGTAACTAAACTCCACAACTAGGGTTGTGGGAGCCATGAGGGATTAACAAAGTATGAATAGTAAATAAGCATTTCTTGAATTCTGTGGTTGCATTGATAATTCTTTCGTTTAGAAGTCTTTTTAGTGGTTGCAAATGTTAGAGCTCACCTTGTTGCTACTTGTCGGACCAAGGAGGTAATCAACAAGAAAAGAATTATCAACATAGATTTAGTGTGATACTATGTAATAGGCTAGTGTCGATTGGTGCGAAGTAACAACAGAGCCAAACATCGATGTGATGTCTAATATGAGGTAAAAGTAAGGGTTAGTAAAATATACATACGTAGCCGGACCAAGGTGCGGGGTGAAATTATCTAGATGTCGGACAAAGGATTTAGAGATACCTAACTTATCACTTTGCATGTAGTACACTAGGAAATGATTGCTATTACTAGGATTACTGCGTTATTATCTTGTGGCGAACACGTATACCCTAGTTAGTTCTTTCATCTTGATAACAACGAAAATTGACTTTTGATTACTGATTATTTATTGAGTTCTTATAACTTTTTTCACAAAATTCCCCCTTTAATTACTTGTTTCTGGAAGTAATTTGACTAAACGAATATAATTGTTGGTTAAAGTTAAGTCTAAACCATTTTCCTCTTGGGATCGACCCCAACTTAAAAGTTGGGGTTCTTTACTTGATAACGATCGCTTATGCTTCTTAAGGGAGGTGTATTCTGAGTGTATCAAATTTTTGTGCCGCTGCCGGTGTATTTGGCTTTTTGATTAATTTTAACTACAATATTGAACTTTGGTCAAATATTTCTTAATTTTACTTTTTTGTTTTTGTTTTTGTCTCTCTAAGGTTCTGAATCAAGTGTATGCCAAGCACACGGAGCCAAGGTGAACCACTCACTCCTTACGATCTAGAGTTAAACCAAACTTTTTGAAGACTGAACAATTGAGGAGTTCAAGTTAATCATAGCGGAGGCAACCTAGGTGATGAAGTTGAATTGTAACCCCCAAGGGTGGTTGGGGGAGACAACCAGGTTCTAGCTGAAAATCAATTGGGAGATGCAGTGAGGGTGCATGGCCTACCAGGTCCATGACTGCATGACAACAATAGGAGAAACGTAAACACTGCTGACACAGATAGACCACTTGTCCTACACCCTTTGCCTCCTGGGTACACATTTGTAGTGACTAACAACTTGATGCAGATGCTTACAGCAAGGGGCTTGTTCTCAGGGTCACCATCGGAGGACCCACATGCTCACATAGCAAAGCTAAGGGTGGTTTTTAAAAGCTGTGTAGGTCGACCAGACTTGGATATGGATGTTATCAGATTATGAGTATTCCCTCTATCGCTGACAGGCGATGCTGCTGTGTGGTTCACTGAGCTACCCTATAACTTAATATATACATGGGAACAACTGAAGGATGTGTTCTTAGCAAGATATTATCCAGTTTCCAAGAAGCTCAATCACAAAAATAAGGTCAACAATTTTGTGGCATTACCTGGAGAGTTTGTAAGTAACTTTTGGGACAGATTCACTGCGTTTGTAAGAGGTGTGCCGAATCACCATATTGATGATGAGTCACGGAAGGAATATATTTATCGAGGGTAGGATGACAACAATAAAGCAGGGCTTGACACTATAGCTGGAGGATCATATGGTGAGTGCACATACGCTCAGATTGTAGAAAAACTGGAGAAGATCTCTCGCAAAAATAAAGCATGGAGCACTAGAAGGTCGAATACTGGGAGAAACACATTTGCCATTCATACTACAAACAACCAGTCTGCGGATAAGATTCTTGTGGAGATGGCGCAGATGAGGACCAAGTTGGGGTTGGTGTTAAAGCATGTGAGTGGAAGTGCGGAAAAGGTAAATGATGTGAAGTACTTGACTAGAACCCCACCACCAGTTGGAGACTGTTACTATGAAGAGGATGCTTATGCGGTGAATGATCAGACGGGGGTTTTCTGACCAAACGCCCAAGGATCCAACATGCAAAATTGGCGCCAAGGTCAAGGAAACCAAGGTTGGAACTACGGCAATTACAACTGAGAGAGCCAATATATCCGGGATGGGAACTTTAATCGCGACAACAACTACCACCGGAACAACTATGGCAACAGAAACGATCGGGGTGGACCTTATGTTCCTCCTCAAAATTGGGATTCCGATACTAGGGAAGTTTGAGGAAATATGGCGCGTATTGAAAATATGAAGCAGAAGATGATGAGGAGGTTTGATTCAAATGATGAGAATGTGAATAAGATGCGAAACGACCTGTCTGGTATTGGTAAAAAGGTTGATGCCCATGTAGTGTCAATAAAGCATCTAGAGCAGCAGATGACTCACTTGTCTGCTACAGTGAACCCACGCCAACCTGGCACTCTTCCTAGCAACACCATCCAGAATCCACAAAATGATGATCATTGTATGGCAGTTACTACTCGAGTGGGTAAGCAAACCATAGATCTACCTATGCCGTCTTTGGTGGATGTTGAGATTAGAAAATAAGATGATGTGGTAGAGGTTAGAAAAGAGTCTGAGAATGTGACGGAGAAAGAAGCGGAGATATCTCAGAAAGTGGTCCCCATACTTAGACCTCCCCTACCTTTTCCACAGAGGTTAGTGCAGAAGACTGAAGATGGTAAATATCACAGGTTTATTACTATGTTGAAGCAGTTTTCCATCAATGTTCCTTTGATAGAAGCTTTGGAACAAAAGCATGGGTATGCAAAGTTTATGAAAGATATGGTGACAAAGAAACGGTCTGTGATTTTTGAAGATGATGATAGATTACAGCATTGTAGCGCTATTGCTACAAGATCTTTTGTGCAGAAGAAGGAAGACCCTGGTGCTTTCATGATCCCATGTACTATAGGGTTTTTACACTTTGTTAAGGCATTTTGTTATCTTGGTGCTAGCATCAACCTCATGCCATTGCCTATTTATTAGAAGTTGGCTCTAAGGGATCCAAAGCCGACACGATGCAACTACTTATGGCCGGTCGAATCGTGAAAAGGCCAATTGGTGTACTCCATGATGTGCTAGTAAAAGTGGAATTGTTCATCTTTCTAGCAAATTTTGTGATTCTTGACTATGAGGTTGATTTTGATGTTCCCATCATCCTTGGGACACCATTCCTTGTCATAGGTTGTGCATTGGTTGATATGGAAAAGGGACAGATGAAGCTCAGACTGAAAAATAAAGAAGCAACTTTCAATATTTGTAGGTCCATGAAACAGAGTGGTAAGCTTCAAACGGTATCTGCTATAACTTATGGAGTTGAGAGTGGAACAAAAGTGCAAATTGAAGAGCGACTAGGTGTTGAGGCACTAGCAGCAATTATGATGAATTTCGATACTGATGGTATTGAAAAGTACGATGAGTTGGTAGCTACACTAGATGGGTGTGAATATCGGTCAAAATAAAAGAAGTATGAATTAGACATGAAGAATCGTGAGTCTCCACCAGCGAGACCATCTATAGTGCAGGTATCGAAATCGGAGCTTAAGGCTCTACCACCACATTTGAGGTATGTATTCTTGGGCAGAGATAACACTTTGCCGGTCATTATTGCGGCAGATCTAAATGCGAGACAAGTAGAGTGCTTGGTGACTGTGTTAAAGAGGTTCAAGGGAGCTATTGGGTGGACTACTGTGGATATTATTGCGATTCCTCCTGGTATTTGTTCCCACAAAAGCCAACTCATGCCAGATCACAAACCTAGTGTTGAGCACCAAAGAAGATTAAATCCACCTATGCAAGAGGTAGTTAGAAAGGAGATTATCAAGTGGTTGGATGTTGTAGTTATCTATCCCATTGCAGATAGTAGTTGGGTATGCATTGTTCAATGTGTGCCCAAAAAAGGTGGGATTACTGTGGTGCCTAATAAGAGAAATGAACTTGTTCTGATGCGGCCCGTGACTGGATGGTGAGTTTTCATGGACTACCGGAAGCTAAATGCTTGGACAAAAAAGGATCATTTGCCTATGCCATTTATGGATCAGATGTTGGATAGGCTTGCTGGTAAGGGATGGTATTCTTTTCTTGATGGTTATTCAGGCTACAATCAGATTTCTATAGCTCCGGAGGACCAAGTGAAGACAACATTCACTTCCCCTTAAGGGACTTCCGCCATCAAACGGATGCCCTTTGTGTTGTGCAATGCTCCAACAACCTTCCAGCGTTGTATGATGTAAATATTCTCTGATATGGTGGAGGAAACTATTGAGGTATTTATGGATGATTTATATGTGGTAGGTGAGTCTTTTGATCGATGTCTGAATCATTTGGCTAAGGTACTGAAAAGGTTTGAAGATTGTAATCTGGTGCTGAATTGGGAGAAGTGCCACTATATGGTGAAAGAAGGGATAGTTCTAGATCATCGAATTTCTAAGAAGGGCATTGAGGTAGATAAATTGAAAGTTGAGGTAATAGAAAAACTTCCCCCAGCTATCTCTGTAAAAGGTGTTAAAAGTTTTCTTAGGCGTGCAGGTTTTTATAGGAGATTCATCAAAGATTTCTCCAAAATTGCACATCCTTTGTGCAAACTGCTCGAGAAGGATTTTAAGTTCTATTTTGATGATACTTGTCTTAAAGCATTTGGAGAGTTGAAGGAGAAGTTAGTTACTTCACCTGCCAATATTTCACCGGATTGGGGACAACCATTTGAGGTAATGTGTGACGCAAGTGGCGTGGCTCTTGGTGTGGTATTGGGACAGAGGTGAGAGAAAATTCCTCACCCTATTTACTATGCTACAAGGCTCTAAATTTGGCCCAGAAGAATTATACTGTGGCTCTTGATTATATGGGTATTATTGCTGCAAGATTTAATTTTGTGGTAAAAGATAGAAAAGGGACCAAAAATCAAGTTGCCGATTACTTGTCCAGATTAGAGGATGAGGCTATGCTAAAGCTTGGTGATAAGGCCGAAATTAATGATGCCTTTCAAGATGAACATGTATTGGCTGCTTCTCATGATCTGATTCCATGGTTCACAGGCTTTGCTAATTATTTGGCAAGCGATTTGGTGCCCACGGACTTGTTTTTTCACCAAAGGAAAAAGTTTATGCAAGATGTGAAGAAATTCTTTTGGGATGAGCCTTACTTATATCGTAGTTGTGCTGATGGGATTATTCGTCACTGTGTGCCCGAGGTTGAGATGTTGAGTGTACTTGAAGCATGCCATTCATTGCCTATTGGTGGTCATCATAGTGGTATTCGTACTACGCATAAGATTTTGCAATGTGGATACTACTGGCCTACCATCGACCAAGATGCTCATGATTTCGCCAAGTCTTGTGATCGTTGCCAAAGAGAGGGAGGGATTTCAAAGAGGCAAGAGCTTCCTATGAATCATATCTTAGTGATAGAATTGTTTGATGTATGGGCCATTGATTTTATGGGTCCATCTATTAGTTCACATGGGATGAAGCATATTCTTGTTGTAGTTGATTATGTATCGAAGTGGATGGAAGCAGTTGCACTCCCTAACAATGAAGGTAAAAGTGTCACCGCATTCCTGAAAAAGAATATCTTCTCCAGGTTTGGTACACCGAGGGCAATTATCAGTGATTGAGGCTCCCACTTTTGTAATAAGTTGTTCAAGGCACTACTTGAGAAGTATGATGTTCTCTTTAATGTAGCTACTCCTTACCATCCACAGACTAACGGGCAAGTTGAAGTGTACAACAGAGAGATCAAATAGATTTTGGCGAAGACTGTGAATACTAATAGAAGGGATTGGTCAAGGAAGCTTGATGATGCTCTATGGACGTATCACACTGCATACAACACCCCCATAGGTATTTCTCCTTACCAACTTGTATATGGGAAGTCTTGCCATTTACCGGTAGAGTTAGAGCATAAGGCTTTATGGGCGATGAAGAAGCTAAATTTGGATTGGGGCGCCACATCTAATCAAAGAATGAATGACTTTAATATGCTTGATGAATTTCTCCTAAAAGCGTATGAAAGTTCAGCCCTGTACAAGGAAAAGATGAAGAGGTATCATGATCAAAGAATTGAAACGCGAGAATTTGTTGTGGGTGATCTTGTGCTTCTATTCAACTCTAGGCTGTGCTTGTTTCCGAGCAAATTCAAATCCAAATGGACCGGGCCATTTTTGCTCATAAAAGTGCTTCCCCATGGAGCGGTTGAGCTTGAGAACACTGACGGAACAAGGTTCATGGTTAAGGAACAAAGGATCAAGATCTATCTAGGAAATGCAGAGAGTGTGCAAGAAGTTGTGGAGGCCTATCATCTTGGTGAAGTCTGAGTAATCAAGATGCCTGCGTCGTGCAGCGACGTTAAATCAAGTGTTGCTTGGGAGGGAACCCAAGATGTTCAATCTAGCCAACGATAGGTTTTTGCTTTCCATCTAGCATTTTTCTGAGTTTAGTTGATTCTCTGTATTAATTTAGATAGATATTTTAGTTTTTTTAAGTCTTGGCTAGAATTAGCATAGGGTCAGTGTCTAAAAAAGTGTCCAGAAAATGTAAAAATAATACCCTAATGGTTGCTACATGTGCAGGTACGCTATAAAAAAATCTGGAGAAAATGGTTTGGTGCAGAGGTCTACGAACCCCATCGACGGTCCGTCGATACATCAATAGATCGTTGATGGTGTCCGTAGGTCCCAGGTAAGCCCCTAAACTTTTCTAAGTGTAAGAGTGATCTACGGTCACAATCTACGGACCGTAGATCGACCCACGGACCGTAGACGGGGTCTCGTGGGTCCGACACCCTAATGCTGCCTGATGCGACTCGGACCCCTCCTATTTAAAATCCCCCAATTTTAAATCATTCCACTTCCCTCCATTTACTCCTGTCACGACCCGGGAGCACCCCCTGGTCGTAACCGGCGTACTCGACCTCGAAGAGGTCTAATACAAGCCTCTTAGCATTCATTCATCGCATAGACACTAAAACCATAAGGAATTTAAAACTTTCTTTACCAAGAAAACATTGCATAAAAAAAATATAGCAA
>JAJOOH010011025.1:0-20845 GCA_029582605.1 Solanum gracilifrons | reverse complement strand
AAAAAAATTATATATATTTTTCACATAATATATTTTAGATATATTTAATTTAAGATAATTAATTAATTAAATCATGTCAGTAACCCGACAAAGTTGTACCTAACCTGGGAATCTACGATGGATGATTGAGATGTTTGGTTTTGTCTTTTTGACTAATAAGGCCAAAAAATATATTCTCCATTTTAATTAATTTGTCTTTTTTTTTAAAAAAAAATTATATATATTTTTCACATAATATATTTTAGATATATTTAATTTAAGATAATATAATTTATATATTTTTAAAATTTTAATTTTTTTTTGTATTAAGTTAAAATCAAGTAAACAAATTAAAATGAAATAAGTATATGTATTTATGTTTGAGATTCTCAATTAGTCAAAAAGGAGAATTCTAAACATGACTTTTTTAAATTAAATATATTTTCCTTTAATCAAATCATGTTGATTCTTCGTCAAAAAGAAAAAGAAAATAAAAGTGCTTTTTGTTTTTTTCTAGAAAAAAATAATCAGCTATCCTATGAATCTTTATTTTTCAAATGTTATTCTTTTAAACAAGGAATATGGGATTTTTTTTAAAATCGCATTCATAAATTCAAATTTTGAGCATTATGATAGAAAATTAGTAGGCGATCAAGGTTGTTTAGTGTAACCTGTTCTTTTTTTTCTTTTATTTCAATTATCATATTATTTAGGGAAAAAAGACAAATATACCCTTGAACTATCGTAAATGATATGCAAATACCCTTCGTCATACTTTTGGGACATTGGTGCCCCTGCCGTCCAAAAATTAGAGCATATATACCCTTTATACTAACGGACATACACATGTCATAATTTTATCCACCGATCGACATTTATTAAATATTGGATCGACGGATAAGATTGTGTCACGTGTCCCTATTTAGTCTTCCTTAGAGTGAAGGGCATATATGCTCTAGTTTTTGGATGACATGGGCACCAGTGTCCCAAAAGTATGACGGAGGGTATCTGCATACCATTTAAGATAGTTCAGGGGTATATTTGTCCTTTTTCCCTATTATTTATTGTTGATATTTGTTCTCTTCTTAATTATTTTCAGCATGACTTTTTCAATAATTGTATTTGTTTTATATACCCGATTATTGATATGCTTATTCGAGTAGAGAGTCTATCAAAATAATCTCTGTATATCACAGAAGGTAAGATAAAATTGCATACACATCACCCTTTCCGGACTTACTGGTGGATTATTGTTGTATTAATATAAATATATTTTCAATAAGGTTACCATGAAATTTATTTCTTTTTGTTAAGTGCTTTATATTGTTACTAGGGAATTTGGCCGCGCTTCGCGCAGTTAAGAAATATATATGTAAATTTATTTTTAAAAATAATTATGATACAAGAAATAAAAAATCAATTATAGAAATAAGAAATATGATAAAATCACAATACAAATATTTTTGTAGAATTAGAACTTTGAGTGAATTACATTTTTATTATCAAAAAAAATTCAAAATTAAAAGACTAATTTATTAAGAAAAAAATCATATATTATGATGTTAATACATAAAATTCGGATAAACATAATTAAGGACTTGATATTTTTTGTTATTTTTGTCAAATGATAAATTTACTATCCGATGAATCTTCCTTTAATTCGAAAAAATAAATGATGAAACTAAAAATAGGAGGAAAAAGAGTTAAATATTTCTATTTCATTTCTTCTTTGATATTTGATCCTTTCTTTGTCCTTGTTTTTTCTCTTATTCATCATCGTCTAAATAATTATTTTTCTCTATTTTTTACTATCATCTAAATAAACCTCTATTGCTAATTTTTCGTATATATCCTATATTATTTTGGTAATTCTTTAGAAGTAGAAGAAATGGACAAATTTAAATGGTTCTTCACCTTAAGAAATACCTAAGAATTACGTATTTCAATACTTAATATGCATTTTTTTGAGCCCTGAGTAATAAAAGTAAGTAAAAAGAGAAAAATAGCAACACAATTTTGTCAAGTCCTTAATCACAAAAATAAAGATGATAAAAAATCAGATAATCAATGCAATTATATTTTAGCTTTTATCAGTCACCCCTTCTATCCATATCCAAGAGCCTTTTCATGAAGTCAAATTAAAGTATAAATCTGATATTACAACAATAATATAGAATATCCCTATTTTAAATATGAAATAAAAATAATAATCTTGAGTAGGAATCTAATGAAACAAAAAATATGAATTTATATAGACAAAATTGAAGAAACTAATACCATAAGGTATCTTAAATTTTGAAATTAAATAGTTGGGGGTTATGAATATGAAAATTTAAAGAAAAGAGTTAATAATATTAATTAAAGTAAAAGTTCAATTAGGTATAAGTTATGGAGATGAGAATTTTAAAATAAATAAAAGAAGAAGAAAATAAAATAATGAAGACCAAAAAATAACTCATGTACTATTCAACATTTGTTGGGTGTTTTAAGTTTTATTAGGAAAGCAAGCAAATAAACTTCTTCTCTTTTTGTGTTTAACAAAATTGAAAGAGGAAAAAAAATACAATAAAAAGAGACAAATATCTTGAAATATTAAAGTGGTAAATATTGAGACTTTTAATTTTTTGTAACAAAGAATAATAATGCGTGTAAATAATTTTTCAGACATTTAAATATAACAATAAATAGAGGAGTAGTAATTGATATATTTATTTTTTGTACAATAATAAGTAAGTAGAAAAATATGGAAAATTATCAAAAAAATTGAGGAAAAAAGATAAATAGAATCATTGGCCAAAGAGAGGTGCAACTTCACTTCTCTAACATCTACCTTATATTATATATAGATTTTTAAGTACAACAATATGTAATAGCTATGAGAAATGTACTATAGATAATATACCTTTCAAGCATGGCAAAATTTTAGAATATTGAAATCAAAACAATACATTAATGAATCTTTAAAATATTAAAAACATTCAAACTTCTAATATGATCATCTCTCTTGATGAATCTTTCAACATAATTATACTCCCTTCTTCATTTTGATGATCTTGTACTAAATTAATGTGAACATCTCTTTATATATAATGAATCTTTGAAGAATATATCGTTGATCTTCATCAAAGTGAAGAACATATCATGTCACTATCTTTTCTATGATTTCTTATGGAAAAGATGAACAATAATTTTATTTTTATTTAAAAAAGGAGGAAAAAACTACACTATTATAAAGAAAGAATGAGAAAAAAACTACACTAATAGAAAGAAAAAATGAGAAAAAAATTACACTAATAGAAACAAAGAATATTCAACATCTCCATGTATGATTGTAATTTATAGATTTGATAATCCATAAGAATAAGTTGAAGAGACATGTTATTTAAGTAGAGAATATGAATAGATGGAGGTTTTTTGTAACTCATTAGATATAATTAGAATAATAAATATGATTGTTTTTTTTTATTTAATAAATAAAATATTTAATGAAAAGAATTAAGAAAACAATTTCAAAAAAGGAGAAAAAAGATAAATATGAATGGAGGCCATAGAGGGGTGCCACATCACCTTGTCTATGTTTCTCCTTTATATTATATATAGATTGGACCAAAAAGTCCATTTTTTAATTAAAACAAAACCGTCGTTTTCCTAAAGAGTGTCATTGTTCCTTATTAAAAAAATTTAATTTGAATAGCAAATTAAATATTCTTAATTAAGAGTGAAAACTGAAAGGATTATCCAAACATAGTTCATCAAAGTAATTAACACACGTAACTAATTAAGAAGTAATTTAATAGTACAAAGAGAAATTAATTAATATCGATAATCATCATCAAAGGTCATGTAGTTGTTCCTCCTGGTTCTTGCATCTCTATCAGCCTGCTAAATCAAAATCATTACCATTAAACTCAAAGTTAAAAATGCATGTAAAAATAAGTATCCAACACAAAAGTCCCTTTTTTGTTCTTTACTCCGATGTTCACGCAACTAATAATTACTATCTCAGAAAGTCACTTAATTTCTTTGTTGAGGAAAATTGAAATCAAGAAGAAGTGTGACTTTCTGAGATAATAACTACTAGTCGAATGACCATCTGATAAATCAACTCGACGAAGGTAGCTTTTACAACAATCTTGAACACAATCACTTCCTTCAACTCGAAATATATATATAACGATTTTTTTATGTATACATATACCAAATCAGAATCAATTGTCATAAAAAGAAGAATAAGTTGTTATTACTCCTTAGTCATCCAATAGTTACAACAGTACTTATTTTTTTAGTAGTGGTTATTATTTCGTAATAGTGCAGTTTTTCGTTCCAGTAATATTAGGAAGTCATGTTCTAGTTTCTAGGGGTAGTTATCTTATTAGTGTTGTATTTAAACTATCTATTTGTCTCATGAAATAGAAGCAAGAAAGTAATTTCAGTTTTTGAGTACTTTAACTCAAGAGATCGTAGGTTCTCTCTTAACGAACCAATACCATAGGTAGAAAAAAGAAAACCTCTTTCCAAACTCCTAATTCACTCAACATTAACTCTGATTTTGTATTAACGTCCCATAACTAGATCCATGACAAGGGATAGTAACATAAGCTAAGTACAATGTTACACTTCTGATGATTATGTAAAATCTTGAATTGACCTCTACGAAAAGGGTGTTTCAAATTTGGTAATGTGAGCAACCCCTTACTAGGGTAAAGTAAGGTAAAGTAATACATTCAACCCTCTCTATGATAACATTTCACTGTAATAAATTAACAATCGAGTTTTTTTAAAATAAATTTTCATGTTATCTCTAACATGATATATATGTTTAAAAAAATATCCTAACAAACAACACCATTATAAAGAGATTTGACGGTATAAAAAACACCAATATAGATTTACCTTGGCTAAAAGCCTTTCAAATGCTTGTGGTCCATGTTCTTCAATATATTTTTCAGCAGCAGTTAGAACATCATCTGGCTTACTGAAAATATCCTTCTTCAAAGGAACATACCATATTTTAACTTGTGGATTTCTATAAAATGGTCTTATAAAATTCTCATAAACATAACATGCTCCATTGAAGTAAGGTAAAACTAGCCAACATATTGCACCTAGTTTTGCATAAGACCATATTGGAAACCTGAAAGTATAAAACAAATAACATACATCACTAGTCGATTTTTCTAAAATTTATTTATCGATTTGATGTAAAACTTGAAAATTTGAATCTTACCATTCAATGAGCTTAGAAAAGCTAAGTTCAAAGAGAGTAATCAAAGAATAAAGAACCCAATACGTTAGCCATTGTCGATCATCTGCTCGAGACTTTGTTTCTATTGCCCTAATAGATGCATAACTAAAAAATTATAAAAATCAGTAACAAAAAGGTACTGAAATCAGTTACCTAAAAGAAAAAAATATAAAAAAAATTACACTCTTAACTTTACTATGGAGATCAAGTAACTTACAGAGGATAAACAAGAGAGATTAGAGGCCTGGAGGAACAAAAAACAAATAATGTCAAAAAAAGATTTAATCATTACTAAGAACAAAAAAAAAAGTATGATTATGTAAAGATATGACATCTGAGCGTAACTTAACCCTAAAAGCTAGCTCATAAGGGAGGGATTCTCCAAGTCCATGTAAGCAGACTATCTGTCCATTTGCCAACCAATGTCTAACATTATATTATTATTAGTACAAATATATATAGATGAAGATTGAGAATGCTTACAAAGCAAGAACATCAATATTTTTGGCAATTACAGCAAGAACATTGTTGTCTGAACCCATTTTTTTGATAAATGAACACTCAACTAGTAAGAAACTGTAGTACTAGGGAGGAGTGGCTATTAATTAGAAGATGAAGTGAGAAAAAAGAACCTGAATTGATAGTGTAAATGCATGGACTTTTTAGTACAGAAAGGAGTCAAAAAGGTAAGTGGAAAAATGAGTGAATTATAGAAAGTACGAAAAAGAGAGTGATTGAAAACAGTTTTTGAGTAAATTTTTCTTTTCAAGAAGCATCTTATGCTTCACGAAAATCTAGGCACCGAAAAAATTATAATTGGAACTTCATTTCCTCTGTGTGTGAGAACTGAGGATTCACTCAAAAGTCAAATATTAACACGCAGTCCAAAAACTAATGTGAAATGTCACTCGTGGGGTGAAGATGAGGTATGTTAGACGGTGAAGAGAACACAATCAATGCGGAACGCCACTTGTAGAAGTTGTTTTCTCTACTTCAACTAGGAAAGTCATTTTTCTCATTTTTAAAAAACTTCTTTTACTAGAGAATATTTTCAAAAATTTAGCCACAATCACCTATGTTAACAATGTCATAGGGGTCTGTGGCTCTTGTAGGGCCCTTTTATATGATAAGGGTAGTTTCGGGCCTGCTTGCGCTAGCTCGACAATTACACCAGGTACTTTCTAACTCTCACTAGCACAATTAACAGGTAAATCGACCCACTAAGGCATAGGCAGATGAGAAAAAAATCACCTAGCGTTTGTCTCTGCAGGGATTTGAACTCTCGATGTTCTGACACTTCTCCGGAGTCCTAGCCTCATTATGATCTTCATGATTTCTTCCATGCTCTGCTGTGGTTGGTCAGAAGCTTCAGCATTTTAACCATCCATCACGTCTTTTACCACGTTCTTTGGGAAAGAGGGATGTCTCTTCTATTTCTGGAATGATGATTCACTGTAAAGCAAAAACACGTTAAGCTAAGCTACGCAATAGTGCAATGTGCAATACAACAACTATCTTGAACAAGCAAGTGCAGTCAACCTTTTGTAGCCAACAGGAATAGTTCAAGTGCAAAAGAACATGCAAAACAAAGAAAGCTTACTGGTTCCTCACACTCGAATTCATTACCACTTAAAATGATCAACTTAAATTCTTCAACTACTCAAACTACATACATGAATCATGGCATGCTACTAAGTCCTAACAATAGTAATTCCGTGTTTATTCATCACATAGTGGGAGACCTGATGAAGGCAACGACTCATAAGAGTCGAAAATGCATCTCCACTGTTTTTAACTTCTAATTAGCAAGAGCCTTACAGATACACACACACTACAGCTGAATGCCGAAAGCATCTTTTTTCAGTCACATGTCATGGTTGAGACTCGAGAGTAAATGAGTAAACATTAGTCAAAAGGTCCAAAAAAAAGAGTGGCAAATGAGTCCCACAAAATGATTAAGATTTAATCTTTAGACAAGGTGTCAAAACGAATACACTATAGGCAAGTATACAATGAATTATGTCGAACTTCAGTTTTCATTAGATTAAAATCGTACCTGATACCAAACTCGAGATAGTGTTTGAGGAATGAGGCATGATATTTCTACTTGTTGATGAAGACCTTGAAATCATAATTCTGCATCTCTTCAACTTGTGATTCCCTGATGACCATGGTTGACTCGACAAGCGATTCTTTGCATGACTTCACCTCAATGGATATTAGAGATGTGATGTCTCCAAAGCGAGAAGGGATTGCCTCGAGATATCGACATCTTCTCAGTACCAAGTGTTCAAGGCGAGGAAAAGCATCGTCAGAGACATTCCATTTTTTAAAACAAGGACAATCAACTACTTTCAAAACTTTGAGTTGATGGAACTTGTCACTCGTCACTTCCCATTCGGCCTTTGAGAAAAATACTGCTACCAGCTTGAGTACCTGAAGGTTTGGAAGCATTGCAATGCTTGATTGCAGCCAATACATGGTAAAGTTCGACAAAGTCAATTTTTTGAGATTTGGTGGAAAGTTGGATGGAGAACTTCCGCAAGAATCCATTTTAACACTGAGTGTCTCAAGCCGTGTTAGGGAGCTCATTACATGAGAAGGATAACCCCAACCAACAAATGAGCATCTCAGTTTTCGAAGGTTAGGTGTTCTCAACATCAATTCTGCATCCCTCACACAACAAAAAGTTGGAGAGGAAAGAGTTATCAAATTGTCGAATTTTGAGTTCTCAAGCAATTCTTCTGCAGCATTTAAAGTGGAAAAATGAGGTTTGCTATATATCTGCAGATGTCTCAATTTAACCATCTTCAAAAGTGTAAGTGGCAATATCAATTTTCCTCCCATTGGTTTGACTATCAAAGTTTCAAGGTTTCGAAGATTGACTATGGACGATGTGATTGACTTCTGAGAAGTTCGTGCAGCAAAATACCTCAGGTAAACTAGCTCAGTTGGGAAAGAATCAATTACAATGAACTCCAAATTCAACACTTTTAGAAATCTGAAGTAAATGTGAGAGAATTGGACAATTGAAAAGGAACCCTTGTTTCTATCTTCCCTGCAACGTACAGTGCCAACAAGTGAGCTCCATTCCACAAGATCAACCACTTGAGAATTAATGGACATGTGACGTTGAACAAGCTGCTTGTGAGAGTAAATAGAGGAAGACGTATTGACATTTTGGTCCCTGTAAAGATAGAAATTCTAGAAACTATTAACTTTCAAATACAGATTGCTTGATGAATTGATCAAATAATTTAACACTGAATAGTGTATTACCGTTTCATCCACAGTAGAAGATTCTTCTCCTTGGCTCTTTCCTTACAGAAATAAAGCAACAGGTCATGAATACGGCATGTTTTGATCTTACCGCCGGAACCCCATTTAGCAACCATAACTAGATTTCTTCCAACAAGATTCTCCAAGTAGCCTTCTGCTATATCCTCCAGACTCTTGTCATCACGACTTTTTATAAATCCTTCTGAAATCCATAACCATGTCAAGATTGAAATGTTGATTTCTTTGTCCTCCAAAAATACTCCAAAATAAAGAAAGCAAGGCTTCAGATGATAAGGTAAGTTCTGATAACTTTGCTCTATGATGGCCTTCGAGTTGCTGAGAACGTTAGTACATAAATTCATAGCCACTTGTTTCCAGCATTGTTCACTCTTCTCCATCTTTGTTAGCATACCAGCCACCAAAACAATTGAAAGAGGCAGCCCCCTACACTTGTTTGCTATTTCTTGCCCAACATTTGAAAGGAGCATGGAGCAGCTTTCTTCACCAAACACTTTCTGTTTTAGTAACTTCCAACTTTCATCATCATTAAGAATACGAAGATGAAGTGGATCACTAACAGATTTAGCATTTTCAGCAACATCAGCATGTTGTGTTGTTAGGATAATTCTACTTCCATTATTGGAATCATGGAAACAACATCTTAAATCATCCCAAACACTAGCTTCCCATATGTCATCAACAAGGATAAGATATCTTTTCCACAATAAAGTTTTGCGAAGCTGATCTGCTAATACATCCGTAGACAATTTAGTAAGAGTAGGAGACTCACCAATGGCATCACGTAGAATGGAAAGTAACACACTCCTACGCGAATATGCTTGGGATACACAACATTTTGCATGGATATCAAATCGAGAGACAACTAACTCGTCAGAATACAGTTTGTTGGCCACAGTTGTCTTGCCTAATCCAGGCATTCCAACAACTGAGATAACATCTAGCTGTTTGGTTCCTCTTATTAGTTGTTCTCTTAGTTTTTCCATAACATCTTCAAAACCGACAACTTCTTCACCGGTCATCCTTGGAGTGTTAGTCGATTCTGATGATATATGAGAAGGGGTGGTATCCAAGGTATCATGTAATACAAAGGCAAACTTAAAAAGTTCCTTTTCCTGAATCTTTGTGACCTCTTCCTTGATAAGTATAACTTCCTTTATGATGTCGAAGAGCCAGCGAACAAGACACCATTCAGGAACTCCTTTTCTAATAAAAGCATCAACTATATATTCCACCTCATAAGCTTTGCCATTGAATAGTGCAGCACAATGTTGGAGCCTTTCATGCTTATTGTAGCACTCTTCCGCCACATCCTTGAGAAAAGGTTGTAAGCCCTCGAGTTCCTTCTGAATAACTTGAAGTTGGCTCTTAACAAAAGAATAATGTGAATCTGAATAACGGTCTTGGAACTCCTTCAAGTTGTTCAGAAGGAAATCAACACAGCCTAGTCCATGAACCCTAGGCAAATTAGATTGAAATGCCTTTCGACTCATGAGGAAGATCACTTCCTTGATATGCTGAATGCTTTTGGGCAAATCAATAAATAGTCTTTGGTTCACTTCCTCCTGCTCCTTGCTATCGTATAACGAGTAAACGAGAAGTCCCACATCAATGATGACAGTATCAATATCTTTAAGATGAAATTCAAGACCCAGTGTTGGCAAATGGATCAGACTGGCTCTCAAGAATTTGAGCATCTCCACAAGGGTCGCCATTTGATGATTCAAAAACTCTATCCGACTAAGAGTACTAATACTCCGTATCTCCTCCAAGTTGTGTATGAGAGTCTCCACAAAGCCAGCTTCAATCTCAGCTACATACACATTTTGGATATTCATAGACAAATCTGATTGCATTTTCCATTTCAAAGCTTGTAGTACATCAACATAGATTTTGCGGATGCACGGATTAACAGGCTTAATCCTCATCCGCACGAGATAAGAAAGCAAGAAACTCATCTCACCAGGAACCAAATCCTGATCTCTGTTATTGTCATAGCTGGCCATGTACAGCCAGACAACCATTGCTGCAAACCCAGCCACAGCTAGAACATGACCGAGGAAAGTACGTACGCTCTGAGGCTCAGCACACCACCTGTTTGATAAAAAGCCTACAAGACTCTTCAACAACTTCAGCTCTTTTAAAACCTCTTGTATTTCGCGAGAACAGAGATCATCAATCTCTGCTAACTCGCGAAGATTCTGTACAACACCATTGATGAATTTCATTACAAACTTGGAATTATCAACCCCACTCTTTTCGAGCGAAGGCAATTTCAATGAAATTCCGGAGAAGAAGGAGTAATTAGCTCTGATTTCCATCTTAGTCACCCGAATTTTGTTCTGCAGCAGGGAAGTAAGGCGATTGAGATTTTGATATATTTTTGATACATCAAATGCCGAATCATGAAACAGAGCATGAACTTTCTGAGTGACAGTTAGCATGTTTGGTTCATCAGTGAAGCTCTGAATACTGAGAAAAATATCCATGAATTTGAACTCTGTTTTGAGTAAATAAATTCGTTCCTTTATAGTCTCCGGCATGTAACTACCCCATTCGTCTTCAATTCGCTGCAAAAAATCGAGCGGGTGATGTTTTTTTGAAGACAAATATTCGCCGGAAAACATGGTTCTTGAATTTGCGGGAAGGGGAAGAAGGAGAGCAGCTAACAGCTTGTTTGAATGGTTGTTACGTGTTACCTATACTCCCTTTCAAAGGACACTATTCGAATTTCGAGAGTCAATCATGAAATTTTTTAAAATTAAATAAAAGAACTAGTAAGTCAAAATAATTGACTGAAACATAAATGAAAAGATTATAATTAGTCCTTCGTGACTCAATTGGTTTGGAGGGTGATCATTCACACAAATAATTTGGGATTAACTCTCTCAATTTTCTGAGTCGAACCTGTCGGTTGTCGCATGAGGCTAGCTTAATATATGTTGTGTGATTTGCAAGATATTACATACGGATGAATTTACCCTAATTTGTATCTATTGTATTGTGTTGTTTCGACAAATATAATATTCGAACTTTAAATTATATTGATTCCGTGAGATATATTTTTATATATAAAAAAAGGATAAAAGACAGTAAAATTATTAAATAAAATTTAAAAAAATAGAGAAAAAGGAAGAAGAAGAAAATAATAACGTGATCAGACCAAATCGATCATCACACCATTTTTTTCATTACATAACAATTAATTTCAACAATATGATACAACAAAATATAAAAATAAGGTATACAATAATCAAAACAATTTACTTAAAAGTATCAATATTTATGATACAATACATGAATAAGTAATAACAATCCAAACAAAACTAGAACAAGATCCTTGTCTCAACTCTTTGGTAACAATCGAAGTTATTCAATTACACGCAATTTAAATTTTAGAAATTCAAACTTGAGTTTTAGCATCAAATTTTATTTACTAATTTATAATTAATTAAAATTATTGAGTTCGAATAAACTCATTTGACTTATCCTCTATGACCGCCCATGCACTAATGAAAGTTCCTTTTTTCTCTTTATTTTTTCATTATTATTTTTAATGAATAAAATAATGTTTTGACTTTTGACTTTAACTAGACCAAGAAATTCGCATTACAAAGTCCACAACAAAACCGACCACTAATGATTAAAACACCAAAATGATCCATAGATACATAGCCACCCTTTTGTGGAATTTAATTAGATTCTAGATTTTAATGGAGTTAAAACTTGAATACAAATGAGTTGTGGAAATTAAAGGGTACCCATATATAAAGATGCTTCCAAGAAACTTACAAAAAGACTCTTTTGATACATTGAATCAAATGGATAGATGATGAAGTGTGTTTGGATGAAATTTGTGGAGTATAAGGATTGGGATGATAAATTGAAATAAATATAGTATGAAGTACAAAAATTCTAATAATTTGAGCTTTAATTATATTCTATTTCGAAAGTTTCCCAAATTATAATAATTTTGATTTTTTCAGAACTCACAGCTATATTGCTCCTTTGCTTGATACATAACAAACGATACATAAGTTAAATATCAGATACATAACTATAAAATCAGATTTATACTGATTTTGATTTGAAATAATTGACGTTATGTATCAACAATAATATTTGTACTAGATACATTGTGTACAAACAAAATTATAATGTATATGATAAATGTGAAGTGATGTATACCAATGTTAAGAGAGAGAAGGAAAAAAAAGATTTTTGTAATTAATTCAAATGGTAGAGATTTTTAGAGATTATATTATCTTAAGTGGTGTAATTACATAATTTTTCCATAAGGGTTTTCTAGATTATGTTTTCTTAGTAATAATTTTCATTTCAAAATAAGTGTTATCTTAGCAAAAATCATGTTCATTAAGAAATGTTTTCTAAGTAATAATTTTCATTTCAAAATAAGTGTTATCTTAGC
Organism: Solanum gracilifrons; assembly: GCA_029582605.1. Taxonomy (NCBI): domain Eukaryota; kingdom Viridiplantae; phylum Streptophyta; class Magnoliopsida; order Solanales; family Solanaceae; genus Solanum; species Solanum gracilifrons. The sequence continues at coordinate 7,895 of JAJOOH010011025.1, read as the reverse complement.
AAAAATCATGTTCATTAAGAAATATATATTTATTGATGCTTATCGTGACCAACGACACTAACCTACGGTACAAGTGTCTACGATCGTCGATAATATAGTAACCCAACCAAGGGTTGGGGTCGTATCCCAAGGGAGTGGTTTTGAGAATTAATAGAAAAATAAAATTAAGTTCTAATTAGTCATAGCTAAAGACATTTACGAATAAAAACATTAGAAATCTAAAAAGTGACACAAATGTGTCAAATATCAAATGGGGTTTTGTCACAAGTATAATAAAAACAACAAAAATAAAGGGGAGATCAAGTATGGGGAGAAGTTCTTGGGGTGTGACGGCAATACATATTGATGTAAATCATTGGGTACATATTTTCGATAAGAAATTTGCAAGATAATAGTGACTAGGCTAAGCTTTAGATGGAAATAAGTTCCCTCTCGAGCAGCTTACCCCATTTCAAATGGGTTCCTCTCGGACACCCATTTGCCGCATGAAGGCCAGCCTACGCCTTACCCTACTCACTCTTTCGAGTTGAGTGTTAGGATATGGGTCTAGGACTCACCCTCTAGGGCTAAACCTCATGTCGACCCACTCCTTAGGTCATCAGTCTAGCGGTCTTGGTTTCGCGACCTCTCTCTCGAGCAAGCTGAAAACACATGGGTGGTTTTGTATTTGCAACTACAAACCCATTAAATTATACCACAACCAGTAGGTGAAATCACCATTAAAATACATCTAGCCTATCAGCAAACAAGACCCAACAATAATATCAACAGATATTTGCTAAATCACACCCCAAGAATGGGGTTTTTAGCTAGACATGAACAAGAGATAGAAATTTATACCAAAATGAGTTTGCATTCAAATGGGTATTGAAGATTTAAGTCTTGATACAAGCTAAGAGTCAAGAATCCAAAAGACCCAAACCCAAATTCTTGGAGATGAAGCCTTTTGAATCTTTGAGTTCTTCAAAACCCTCTCCAAACTTGGAACTCAAGAGAAAATAAAAGCTAAAATATTAAAATATATTCTAAAGTGAAAATCTGATGTCTAATTACAACTCTCAACGAGTATTTATAGTTTCAGAAAATAGTGCTGCGGCGGATCGTTCGGCGAGGTTAGTCGAGATCGCCGAATGACTCGGCGATTCGCCCTTTTTCTAGTTCATCGCCGTTTGTGCTTTGCCTTCATCATCTGTGCGTTATGGATCATTGGGCGGTATACTTCTGCTTCGCGGAACTGATCGGCGATACGCTGACTGCTCCTATCATCGCCTTTTGATCCACTTCCTTTAGGGCTTTGCGTACTGGAACAAAGGGCGAAGTGCGTCCCTTCGGTGATTCACCAAGTGTGATTGACGATGCTCAGGCTTCAGCTATTTCGTTCTTTTCAGCCTTTTTGTTCCTTTTTGCGCTTAAGTGTCCATGCTTCCGCTAAAACTTCAAATACCTGAAACTTAAGAGTTTTCATCAGATATTGAGATAAAATGAGCATTTGAGAACACTATTTCTATTAAAATGAAACCCTAAATGAGTCCAATTTGTGGACTCATTATATATATATATATATATATAATGTGTAGTTTACTAGACTATCTGCATTTTAATAAATATTTTTGAAAATTAAACACTATTAAAAAGATAAAGTAAAGGAACTTTATAGTTGAAAAAACATACTATTTTTTGTCTTGAATTTCTAAATGATACTTATTCTGGACTTTTTTTTTTTTTTGGCTAAGGTGACAATGTCATGCGAGAGTATTATAAAAGAATGAAAAGTGATCTTTTACGGAAAAGGGTCAAAATGCCTACACACATAGTGAAATTGAATAAAAATTCCTACAATTAATAGTTTGGTCCAAAAAATGATACTTAATGGTTAAATATATCCTTTTTCAAATATATATAAATATATATATATATATATATTAGAAAATGTTTATCCTACTTTAGTTTTTAAAAAATAATTAAAATTAAAAATATTTCTTTTTTTTATTATAGGGAAATGACTCAAATATGCCATCAAACTTTGACAAAAGACTTATCTACACTATCCGTTAAAAGTTTGGCTCATCTATGCTATTTTCGTTTGAGAAAAGACTCATCCATGCCATTATTTGTTAATTGAAAAAAATGCAAATTTTGTAAAATTATTTTTATGATTCGGCCACGTCATTAATTAAATCTTTTTTTTTTTAAAAAGGAAAAGGCTCAAATACGCCATTAAACTTTGTGAAAATATTCATCTATGTTATATACCATTTCAATTAACAAATAATGACATAAATAAACCTTTTCTCAAATGAAAATGACATGAATGAGCCAAACATTTAATTGATGACATAGATGAACCTTTTTTTTAATCATTTTTTTTGGTAAGTAAATATTTTATTTACCAGAATGAACATTTCGAAACATCAAACCAGCAAGCTTGGACATGAAACCCCAAGTTCTGCTAAGTATCACAGTCTAATAACTATATCTATGCAACTATGACATCAATTGTTTTTTTATCGTTATCTAAAAGAGCATTATGATGAGTTTACTATGATCTTATATATACGACATGTATAATCAAAGGTTACATTAAATTATTTTATTTTAATTGATAAAATAATATTAAGAAGAAAAAAATTATTTCCTACATTTTATTAGTTAAAGTGATGTTAAAAAAAGAAAACAAGAATAAGGTTCTTTAAAAGCAATATTTTTATCATAAACAAGATGTGCTTAAAAAGAAAAAAAAACAATATATTTACCGGAAAAAAGATTTTTTAACCCATTTTAATAACAATAAGTGCGGTGAATTTTTTTTTTAACAATAAGTGCATTTCTGGATCAAACTATTAACTGCAAGAGTTTTTTTGGACCAAAGTATTGACGACAAGAGCATTTTGGACCAAACTATAAATAGAGGACATTTTTTTTTTCATTTTATATAATTTAAGGACAATTTTAACTCTTTTCCATTTTTTAAAGGAATGAATCGGTCATCTATGATACCTTGTCAGTTTATGAATATACCATGGTATCATAGAGGACTGCTAAGTGTCCTTTTAATTAATGAATTAATATTCTATGATACCTTATCAGTACATGACATATATCATATGAGTATCATTGAGGATTAAGTAATATCATTTTTTAAGAAATGTATATGCTTTTATGAAATCATGTCAATATATGATACATACCAGAGTGGTATTGTAGACGATTGTGTGTTTTTCTTGAAGGGATGAAGTTTTTTTTGATACTTTATTGGTATATGATATATCCATGTGCTCTATTATAGATAGTTGAAGATTTTTTTTTAAAAGAAAATAGGAGAGATAAGTTTTGGAGATTTAATTTGATACGAGTTTATTTAGTATGATGAGTCGGGTTCGGGTTAGAAGTTAGAATCAGATAATTTTCATTGAAATTTATTAATTTCATTTGATTTAAATTTTTTCATCCAATTGAAGAGTATGAGTGATAAGTTTAAAATGACAGAGTTATAAATGATCGAATAATATATCAGAAGATAAAACTAGAGAAAATTGAGTAACAAGTGACAAAAAGTTCTCAATTAAACAAAGATTTGATTTGGTCAAATATAATTAAATGTAATATGGACCTGTTTAGAGCGAATAAAATCTTTGGGGTACATATTAAAATTTTAAAAAGTCTTCCTTCTTATTTCAAACTTCAAATTTTGAAATTCCCCCTTTCTTATAATCTTTCAGTCTTACTTTACTTTTCTTTTTCCAGATTTGTCTCTCTCCCTCGCTATATCTTCTTTATTTCTCCCTTCTTCCATCTTCTTCTTCTTCTTTATCGTCGCCATTGTTGTCACCGTTGTTGCCATTGCTATTGTTCATTTTTTTAATCACATTTTTCTTCCTTTTATATTTTCAAACCGTTTTGCTTTGATTTTGAGAATTTTCAAAAAAATAATATTGAAGTCATTGAAAAAAATTCTGCAAAAAATCAATTAACTATGATAATTGTTGCAACAATTACGATAATTTTAACAACAATTACATCAATTATGATAGTTGCTACAATAGTTGTAACAGTTGCTACAATAACATCAACAACAGCTACAACAACATCAATAGTTGCTATAACAACTTCGATAATCGCTTATTTTTTTAACAAAAAATGTGATAAAGGAGGAGCTGATGAAGGATATAATGATTGTGGTAGTCTGGTAGAGAAGAAAACTGATGGTGTTGATTGACAGTAGAAGAAAAAGTGATGGTTGTTGTGGCAATGATGAAAGGGGAGGAGGAAACGGTGGTGATAGAGGAGGAGATGATAGTATTAGTGGAGGAGGACAAAAACGTGGTGGTTATGTAGAAGGAGGTGGCGATAGTAGCGGATGAAATGATGATGGTTATACCGATGGTAGAAGGGATATGAATGACGATGACAACAAAGGGGGAGGGGGAGGGGGTAGTGGCGGTATGAGAAAATAGGGTCTTAGTGTAAATAATAAAACTTGAGCATTTTAAAATTAATCATTTACACTAATCTTTCACCCCTTTATCTAATAATTAAGACTTTTGTCACTTTTTCTTAGTTTTGAAACTTTTTGTCCCTTGTAATCACTTTTCTCATAAAATTATTAAAGTTGAGGAGTAATTTTGACCTTTTTCCTTTTTCACAAAATACTTTCTCTATCAATGACTTGACACAAAAATTAAAAAGCAATACATAATAGGGGTAATTATATCAAACCACCCCTATTAAATATAAGTCATTTAAACATTGAAAAATAAATAACAAGGGTAAAATAGTAAATTACTTATTGATTTTGTAAACTGGACAATATTGATGAACATGCTAAAATAGTATAGTGTAGGGTGGGAGTAAGAAATTGGATAAGAAAAAAGAAGCAAAAATTAACGACCACTGAAACTAGGGCAATCCCGCCTTTCTTTCTTACAACAAGCTGTACAGTCCTCCCATTACTCCATTTCCAGTCCAATGAGTGATTCGGTATCAGTTCTTCCCCATGAAATCATCGTACAAATCCTCTTAAGGTTTCCCCCAAAATCTCTGTTGAAATTCATGTGCGTTTCTAAATCATGGCATCAACTAATTTCAAGCCCTAATTTTGTCAACACCCATCTCAAGTTAACTGTTAATCATACTCATAGGGTTATATTTTCAGGCAGCAACAGAAATTTCAAGTCTTGTTCTGTTCCTCCTGTGTTTTACAATGAACAACTGGTTGAGCTATTTGATGTGGATTCTCCCGTTGATATCCCTTTTATTTCTGCTTGGATTGTGGGTTCTGCCAATGGATTGATTTGTCTGTGCTATCAGGATGACAAAAAATTTCTATGGAACCCAACAATTAGCAAGTCAAGGGAATTACCTAAGTTAGAAGCTACGGGTTACTTTGATTGTCGAAGGGGGTTTGGATACGATGAGTTACATGACGATTATAAAGTTGTATTTGTTCATTTTTACTATGTTAGTGGGAACAATACGAGTCTGAGGACTGTGGTCAACATTTACAGTTTGAGGAATGATTCTTGGAGAACACTCCATGACCAGCTTCAGGATACCTTTCTGATAAATTCTTTGGGTAAATTTGTCAATGGGAAGCTTTATTGGAATTCGACTATTGGCACTGGGAATGGTGGTCGCAATTTGTGCATCACTTCTCTTGATTTGGCCGATGAGACATGGGGAACGTTGGAGCTTCCCAATTGTGGAAAAGTCGGTCCTAATTACATGATGGGAGTTGTTGGAAGTGATCTATCTCTGATTTGTGATTGTCATCTAGATAGTACTACCTCTGATCTGTGGATTATGAAGCATTGCGGAGTTAATGTATCTTGGACAAAATTGTTCACCATCAATTGTGCCCGATATGCTTGGCTATATATGCCTTGTCCACCCAGTACAACATTCTCTATACAATTTCCCCAGCAAAATAATGGTGAACTTTTTCTTTTTCTTCGATCAGCCATCATGATATATGATTGTTCAACCAGACAACTGAAGCGCACTGTTGCTGTTGAGGGATACAACGCTACAGAAATCTATGTAGAAAGCCTTGTTAATCCCCTAACGATATCTGGCCAGGGACGTCATATCCATGAAACCTCACAATCTCTTAGCCGATAACTTGTAAGATTTCTGCTTACTTTAGCTGGTATGCTCTTTTGTACTTGTATTTTTGTCAAATATAGGATATGTTTTTTCCTGATACGGTGACAAAACATTGAATATATACGAATCCATACATCATAGTTGCATGTATAGCTTGTAAGCGTTTCTCCTCTTTATTATATCATAATTCGTGAAACAAAAAGTTATTAGGTGGTAATATATTGTTTTTCAATATATTATCTTGACCAGTGTTCTTGGAAATAAAGGCTGCAATATCAGAGGGGAGTCCGGGAGAGAAATACACTCTGGGAATTTCAGGACACTGATGATTTCCGAGGCACATCATCGATCCACTCTAGGAATAAGTCTTTCCACATAACAGTTTTGTAGACACAACGTAAATAAACGTTGACTAGCTCTGCTTTTTTCGTTGTGTAGGTCTTTGACTTCAATAGGTGTTCTGTGCACGTTGACTAGTCCAATTTTGAACCTTGTATTTTTGGTTCCATTTCAAGAAATTTGTACCAACTTGGTTTTGCTATGACAGGCCTAGGAAAGATTTGTGTTGGTTGTTTGTGATCTTGTAAGGTGTGGAATATTAAGGTTTCATGGTATTTAGGGCTGTGTTATATACTGAAGTAAAGGAAAGCTATGAAAAAACAGGCATTAGTTAAATGAGGTATGTGTTTTATTGTTTGGTTACATTATGTTTAACTTTGTTTTCAAGGAAGTCTACAAACCAATACCTGATTTAATCAAAATGAGGTATTGGTTTACTATGCTCATCAAGGCTTAGATGAGAAGAGATTTGAACCTTGATCTCCCATAGTTTTCCTTCCATTTCGTTAAGTTTCCTCACTCCTTGTGTTGTAATTTGTATGAGCAGGTTTTATTTTATCGGTTAAATTGTTGGTAAGGGATAATAGGATGTGCTTTCAGAAGGATGTGGTGTGATGGTCTACCTTGAAGTATGAAAAGTTCTGTTTTCATTTTCTTTTCTGATCTCGAAGAGTTTCCCTCTTTTATACCTTTGGTGTAGATAGTTGAGCCTTAAAACCTACTATATATGCACACTCTTGACAACGTCTTGGCGAATTATTCCTGATACTTTTTTTGTTCAAGTTTGATTTTATCAAAAGGCATCCAGAGGATTAAATTCTGTGCATATACCAAAAAAAAGAAGAACAGAACCGATATGTATATATGGAAATTGTGGTGAGTTAGAGTTGCAGTAGGTTCGAAGTTTCAACATAGTGCTGCTTAGATGTCATTGCTCATCAGTTGATTGAACCATCCGTTTACATTGAGAAATGATATGCTCATGTCTATTGTGTTGCCTTTGCTTAAACTAGGTGGATATTTTTGTCACGTTTTTTCTAGTCATTTGAAAATTGTGCGATGCAACCTTAACTTGTTTTGTACTATTGAATTTCAGGAAGCGGAAGATAATGTTGAACACTAATCCGTACCTGCTGTCTGCTGAGTGCATGGATCTAAACTATGAAGCCTCGACATATCTGTTTTTGATGTTTATTATGATACATTACTGATGCTTCTTGCTTGCTGATGTTGAACAATGTTCTCTTTTGCTTTATCCATGGTATCTGTTAGTATCAGACTAGTAGTTCTACTTTTGTACACAAATTCTGTTTTGCTTGCTCCATGAATTAACGCCATGGTTTCTGTCAAATTTATTATTTTTTATGCCCCTGCCCCTGTGGTTTCTGATGGGGGGGGGGGGGGGGGGGGGGGGGGGGGGGGGGGGGGGGGGGGGGGGGGGGGGGGGGGGGGGG
>JAJOOH010011024.1:0-12707 GCA_029582605.1 Solanum gracilifrons | reverse complement strand
AATTCTTGAAATTATGAGATGACCATTTGCACAAATGGCCTCTTTCTTCTTTCTCTTCACTTAGATGGACCTTCCACACATTGTACTTCTTGATTTTGTGTCCATCAAGCTCCTCTAATGCCTTTACGCGATCCAGCTATCCAGGTTGTTATCAGAGTGTCCACAATGGTGGTTAAAGAATGTCGTACCATCATGCTCATCAATGAAATGGATATTTCTTGTCTAATGGTTCATGCTCAACAAATTAAAGAGGAGAATCTTAAAAAAAGGCCTAGGGAGGGAAATAGGGCAAAGACCGGTGATGGTGACTTTTCACATTCAAGGTCTGATGTACATAGTCGTTCTAGGTTTCGACAAAATCTTTTTGGTTAAGGTTCCTCCAATGCCCCGACTTCTAAGTTCAACAAAGATAGGGTGACTAACCCCTTTGTCTCAAGGAGGAAATGGTGGTGGAAATGGTTATTCGGTTCCCATATGTCAAAAGTGTGGCAAGAGTCATCGAGGAAAATGTTTGATGGGTACGAGTAATTTATTCGATTGTGGTAAAAGTGGTTATTTCTTAAGAGATTGTCCATCTATAATTGACAAGGGAAATGATGGTAAGTAAGCTTCGCTTTGTGGTTTGGGTTCAAGTGCTCTAAAGCAAAATCGGTTCTATTCACTTGAAACTCGTCATGAGCAAGAGGGTTCTCCTTATGTTGTTACCGATATGTTGAAAGTCTTTCATCTTGTTGTTTATGCTTTGCTTGATCCAGGTGCTACTTTGTCTTTTGTGACGCTATATGTGGCCTATGAGGTTTGATGTTTATCTGGATGTGTTGATAGACCCTTTTCTATCTCTACTACCATTGGTGAATCTATTGTGGCCAAGAGAGTCTATAGAAACTGTCCCGTCTTTTTATCCCATAGAGTCACTCATGTTGATTTGTAGGGCTTGATATGTTAGAATTTGATGTCATTCTTTGTATGGATTAGCTCCATTCTTGTTATGCTTCTGTTGATTGTAGGACCTGAATGGCTAAGTTTTAATTTCCTAATGAACCCGTCCTAGAATGGAAAGGGGGGAAGTTCTAAGCTTAAGGGTTAGTTTGTTTCTTTTCTTAAAGTTAGAAAGATGATTTCTAAGGGTTACATTTATCATCTTGTTCGGGTTAGGGATACGGATTCCGAAACCCCTACTCTTGAATCGTTCCCCATTGTAAATGAGTTTTTGGAAGTGTTTCCCATTGATCTACCCGGTGTTCCTCCTGAAAGGGAAATATACTTCGGTATTGACCTTCTTACAGTTACACAATCTATTTTTACCCCTTCCTTATCGTATGGCTCTGGCAAAAATAAAAAAAATTGAAAGAGCAATTGAAAAATTTGTTGGATATGGGTTTCATCCGATCGAGTATCTCTGAATGAGGTGATCTAGTTTTTATTATTCATAAGAAGGATGGTTCACTTCACATGAGTATTGACTACCGACAATTGAAAAAAATTACCATTAAGAATAAATATCCTCTTTCAAGGATAAATTATTCGTTTGATTAACTATAAGGAGCAAGTTAATTCTGTAAGATCGACCTCCGGTTGGGATATCAACAATTGAGGGTGAAGAAATGTGACATTCCAAAGATGGTTTTTTCAGACTGGATATGGTCATTATTAGTTCTTGGTAATGTTGTTTGGTTTGACTAATGCTCCGGCCACATTTATAGAGTTGATGAATAGAGTGTTTAGACAATATCTAGACATGGTTTTGATTGTATTTATTGATGACATTTTGATTTACTTAAGGAGTGAGGATGAGCACACCGATCATTTGGGGATTGTGTTGCATGTCCTCAAGGACCAACAACTATTTTCAAAGTTTAGTAAATGCGAGTTTTGGTTAAGATTCGTGGCCTTTATCAGTCACATTGTTTCTGGTAAGGGTATTAATGTAGATCCTAAGAAAATGAATGCATTTAATAGTTGGCCTAGACCTCTATCCCCTTCGGTTATTGGAAGTTTCTTGGGTTTGGCTGGTTATTTCAGAAGGCTTTTTGAAGGGTTTTCTTTGATTGCCTCTCTATTGACGACATAGACCCAAAATAAGGTTAAGTTCTTATGGCCGAAAGTGTGTGATAAGATTTTATAGGAATTGAAAGATAGACTTACCTCCACTCTAGTATTGACTCTATTGGAAGGATCTGATGAGTTTGTTGTTTATTGTGGTGCTTTGAAGATTGAACTAAGGTGTGTTCTTATGCAAAATGGAAAGATTATTGCTTATGCTTCACGACAACTTAAGATTCATGAAAAAAACTATCCTACCCATGATTTGGAACTAGCGACGATTGTTTTTGCCTTAAAGATTTGGAGGAATTACTTATATGGTATTCATGTTGATCTTTTCACCGATCACAAGTGTTCATAATATGTGTTCAGGCAAAATGATCTAAATCTTCGCCAAAGGAGGTGACTTGAGTTACTAAAGGATTACAACATGAGTGTTCTCTATCACTCCGGTAAGAAGAATGTGGTGGCGGATGCTCTTAGTTGACTATCTATGGGTAGTGTTGGTTATGTTGAAGAATGTAAAAAGGAGTTGGTCCGTGATGTTCATAAATTGGCTCGATTGGGTGTTCGATTGGTTGATTCTAATGAAGGTGGTGTCACTGTTCATGATGGTTCAGAATCATCTTTTGTATCATATGTGAAAACCAAGCAAGGTCTTGATCCGATTTCGATTAAGTTGAAGGAAGTGACGCTTAAAAAGTCCATTGAGGCTTTCTCCCAAGAGGGAGGTGGTGTTCTTCGATATCAAGGTCGTTTGTGTGTTCCCAATGTTGATGACTTGAAAGAGGAAATCTTATTAGAAGCCCATTTTTCTCGATATTCCATTCATCCGGTAGCCACCAAGATTCACCATGACTTGCAGAATGTCTATTGGTGGAATGAGATGAGAAAGATATTACAGAATTTGTGGCTAAGTGTCCAAATGATCAACAAGTGAAAGTCGACCATCAAAAGTCAGGATGTTTGTCTCAAGATATTATTATTCCTTCTTGGATGTGGGAAGATTTGAATATGGACTTTATTATTGGTTTACCCCGCACGTGGTGACAACATGACTCAATTTGGGTTATTATGGATCATATGACAAATTCGGCTCATTTCATTCCCGTCAAGGTTTCTTATTCAATGGAAGAATATGCTAAGTTTTATCTAAGGCAGATGGTTAGGTTTCATGGAGTGCGCCTATCCATTATCTCCGATCGTGGTACCCAATTCACTTCTCAATTTTGGAAATCTTTCCAAAAGGGTTTTGGTACTCGTGTTAAACTCAGTACGACTTTTCATCCTCAAACTGATGGCCAAGCGGAGCGTACTATCCAAACTTTGGAAGACATGTTGAGAGCTTGTGTTATTGACTTCAAGGGTAATTAGGATGATCATTTGCCTTTGATTGAGCTTGCTTACAATAATATCTATCATTAAAGCTTTGGTATGGTTCTATTTGAGGGAAAAGGGAAGCTTAGTCTGTGTTATGTGGGCCTATATCAAATTTTGAGGCGTATTGGTAAAGTCTCTTATTGATGAGTCTTAGATTTGGACTCATTTAGGGCTTTATTTGTATAGGTTTAGTGTCCTCAAATGCTTATTTTGTGCCAATAACTGATGTAAATTCCTTAATTTTCAGGATTATGGATTGAGGAGCAAAGCAAGGACACTAAGTTGCAAAAAGGAACAAAGCGAGCTGAAAGAATGAAGAAAAGAGAGTCTGGTGATCGCCAAGTCCATTTGGCGAGTCGCCGAGTGGCCAGTTGACCGCCTTTTGTTCTACTATGCCAAGCCTTAAAGGAAAGAACCAAGTTGGCGAGAAAAAAAAGCAGTCGGCGGATCGCGGAGTGGTTCAGCGATGCAGAGTTGGATCGCCCAAAGTTATAGACCTTGAGGATGCTGAAGGCCAAGGCAGAAGAGCTATGTAATTGACCAATGGTGGATCGCCGAGTGGATCGTTGAGCCCGACTTACTTCGTCGAGTGACCCTTCGCAGCACATTTTTGGCGACTATAAATACATTTTTGAACATTTAGTTTTGTATCAAATTTTTATATTAATTCATATTAGAATTCTTGTCTCAGATTTTTGGGGAGTTTTCTCTAGTTTTTCCTAAGCTTTAAAGAATTGAAGTTTTTGACTTTTGAGAAATTGGAAGTGGGTCTTTGAGATTCTTCGACTTGGAACATTGTAAGGATGAAATTAATCTTACCCAATTGATGGAAACTCAGTTTGGTAACAATTTTTATCTTTTTATGATGTCTAGCGAAAACTCCAATTCTTGGGGTGTGATTATGTGATTATGGGCTAATTTAGTTTATGGCTATTGCTAATTGTTAGTTTAAATGTTGTTTAGAAGTGATTTCAATCATTAATTGTGGTTCAATTTAAGAATTGTAGTTGCAAATGCAGTTCTACCCTTGTGTTTTTGGCTTGCTCGAGAGAGAGGCTTTAAAACTAAGATTATTGATTGATGGTCAATGGTCAATGGGTATTGGGTTGTCATGGGCTCATCTCGAGAGAGTGAACCCTAAACCCTTTTCCACACATTCAGCTCGAGAGAGTGAATGGACTAAAGCGTAGGCTGTTCTTATCTTGCATGCTTGTTGATGTTCGAGAGAAATCAACTTGATTCAGGGTAAATTGTTCGAGAGAAAGTTTACCTCCTCTATAGTCTGCCTTATTCACTAATTTACAACTATTTCCTAATAGTTGCAACTACCCATTTGTCTATAATAACTTATAATCAAATCACATCCCAAGAACCCGTCTTATTATTGTTATTTTCTGTTGTTTGCTGTTGTTGTTGTTGATAATTAAAACCAAAAACCCTCTTATTTGACATTCGTGCCACCCCTTGATTTGAATTATGTTTTTATTCGATAATGTCTATTCATATGACTGATTTGACCACATTCACACTTTACCATTGAGTCTTAAACACGTACAACTGCCTGCGAGATTCGACCCCAACTCATTTAGTTGGGTTATATACTGATTAATGATCGTTGATGCTTAGAATTGGATGAAGTGTCTTTGAAACATTATTAATCACTTATGAACTTGATTTGCCTAATGACTTAGCATCGGTGCATCTAGTTTTCCATGTCCTCCTTTTAAAGAAATGTGTTGGTGATCCGACATTTATAGTACCACTAGAGAGTCTTGGTGTAAATGAGAGTCTTTCTTATGAAGAACTTCTGATTAAGATTTAGGACCGGCAAGTGAAAAGGTTGAGAAATAAGGAAGTTGCATTTATAAAGGTCTTATGGAGGAATCAAAGAGTTGATGGTGCTACTTGGGAGTCTAAGACCGTATGATGTCTCGTTATCCTCATTTTTTCCCCCTCATTCTATTCTAGTTTGAGGTATTTAGCTCCTCATGGTTCATCATTTTTTTGTTTCAAGTTTCTTAGTTGTTCTCATGTTCCCTCATGCATGCATACTTATGAAAACTTGATTTTTGAGAAAATGGTTCCCCTGTAGGATTGTCTTAAATGACCTAGCTAGTAAATCCACTTTAGCAAATAATGATATGTATGGATTCTACCTTGTCAAGTAGATTCCCCTTCTTTGTTATGAGGGATATACCAAATTCCATGATATTGCTCTCATGGTCTCCTTGTTTGTTATAGCTAAGATCCCACAAAATATGATTATGTTTTCTTCAAGCTTTTCTTATGTCCTTTATTTTAATGTATTTGACTATGTTTTATGCTTTTCATTTTATTTCGTCTCTAAAACCTTTTAAATGTTTCATTATGATCATGCGTACACGTTTTAAGTCATTTATGTTATCATGCCTATGTTATGCATATTTCCCCACACTTAGTACATTCCATGTACTAATGCATACTTATGCCTACATTATCTCATGAATGTATGGTCCAACATTCCTATGTCTCACACTCGTTGCTAGACATCTATTGGGTGCTTCAAGTGGATTGTTAAGTTCTCATGTTCCAAGGACCGATACACTTTATAGTTTTATGTCATTTCTAGTTTTCAGACTTTGTATGTGATGTATGGGTTACGTCCCAATCACTTTCTTATGATGGATAAGATGGCTTTGGGACTTATGTTAGACGTTCACTTTCGTCAAACTCTGTTGGTGTATAAATACTTTATTTTAATTTTATTATCTTGTGTGATTTGTGCTAAGTTGCTTGTGTAGGGTCTCTCGATGTTCTATACTCCATGTCATATCTAGGGTGTACTTTGGGTTGTGACAGGCCTACAAGGAGTGTTGATGAACATTACGAATTTAAGAAGAAAAACAAGTAAAATTGAGGGAAATTGAGAGCTGAAACAGAAAGTCACTTCTAATACAACATTTGTCCTCTATGAATGCGGTCAACTCTTTCGCGAATGTGGAATTCTGGTCAACATTAACCCATGAAGACAGTCAATACATCTGTGGACGTGGACATTCGGTCAACGGCTACCTGCGAACGCGGTAAAACCTTTGTGAACGGGGAGAAGTATTATGCTAGGCATCTAGGGTAGTTTTGGGAACTCACATATTAACCTCAATTCACAATATACACTCTTTGACAACCAATTGAAAGAAATTAATTCTAGATTCCATACTTTGCGCTTGCACAATAGCTTTGAGGGCACATTTTCCACAACAAACACCATGAGAGTGAATATTAGATGCTTGATTGTAATTAGTTTTCACTATTCTTTAACTCTTTGCTTTGTAATGCTAAATTCTAGGCCTAGTTGTTCATAGGTGCAAGTGAATAGTGATAGACAATTTATTGTTTGTTGATTTTCATCTTGTACTTTTGTAGTTATTGAATATTTTCTCATATATAAAATGGGTCTTTGATTATCTATTCAATATCATGCTTTAATTGCTTTCCAATAAAGTTGATCACTCCAATGACTTGCCCATTTATTTTGATTGAGCTTCAAAGAGTTAATTGAGGTTGGGAAATATTGATTAGTGCTAATTTGAGTTGTAATTAGACATTTAATGGATTATAGCTAAAATAGTGAAATCCTTGCAATGCCCATAAATTAACCATCTGTATTGCCACTTAGCTAGGTTCAAAAGAGCTAGTTGAGATATTTTTGTGAAACACCTCGGAAATTGGAAGTTGAGTAAGGAAAGGAAAACGGGCATTCTGGGCACTTATGCAGAGTCCACGAAAGCTATCTATAGACCGTAGGAAGTCTTACGGGTTGTAGGAAGGCAATCATAGGATTGGGTTGAGGTTTGGGAAATGTCAAGTCTCTGAGAGTAGAAGGGACTTGTAGAAGTGATCTAGAACATCAGTTATAAAAATAGGGCTCAACGAGCCGTAGGAAGATCTCATGAAATTGATTAGAAATATTGAGTCCAATAAGTGTTCTACGACAAACCAGTATGGTCTGTAGAAAGTTCTACGGACCGTAGGAGTCATCGGGTCTTTCATCAAACTTCTATTAAGGATGTTTTGGTCTTTTCCAATCCATATAACCTATAAACTATTCCATTTTGGCCCTATAATTACCCTTATAACTATTTACTCTTATGACTAAGCCTAAATCTTCTCATTCACTGAATTTCCCCAAAATCCCTCAAGTCTTCTTCTCCAAATTCTCCCAAGAGGTCTCGAGGTGGAAGTTAGTGTTTCAATCTTCAAGGTATCATTCTCCTTGCATTCTTAAAGCTTTGATTATCAGAATTCACCCATGGATCCCTTTCATCCATTGAGTCCCAAAAGAATTTAAAGTCTCCAATTCAATTTCACCAAATTATCTAGGGTTTCATGTTAATCTTCATGGGTCCAATTTATTATGATTCAATTGTTATTATTTGGTCTTATTATGCATGATTTGATCCAATTACATGTTTTATAATTGATTTCATATAAACTCATGCTTTATACTTGATTATGACTATGAACTTATACGTGTTTTATGAAAAGAATGATTTATGAATAAAGAATACTTTTAAGATAAAGTGTCAATGATTTGTGAGAAGTTTTCTCACAATTGAAAGAAATCATGACTTAGATTCTTAAAAAGGTAAGTGATTATTATGAAAGTTTTATGAAGTCATGAATTGAAAGGAGCTACTCTATTATGACTTATGTCATGACCCAAAAATGGACGTGATGACACTTGTCTATTACCACCAAGAAAAGTCAACCTCAACCCAATAAAGTTAAAGAAATGCAGAAAAATAGTAAAAACAAGATAAAGATAAAGTGGAAAACTTATTCTTCTATAAGAAAAAACCCCAAAATCTGGTTGTCATGTGTACAAGCCACTAAATACATAAAGTGTGGAATTTAAAAAATAAGTACAAGTCTCGGTCTTTGTTTCTCAAATAGAACTAAGCTTAAAGAAAAAAAAAAGAGGGCCTGCTAAAGTGATAAGTAACTACCTCTTTAAATCCTTGACAAGCCTCGAAATCAGAAGAAGGAGAAAGGGATCACACGGGTCCAGGATCAGAACCTATACAAGTGTAGAAGCAATGGGTGAGTACCAACAACATGGTACCCAACACGAAACATAATAAATAAGGCATCTAGCTAAATATTGAATACCCCTTACACTCTAACCGAACCTCCTCAACCTACAACCTGCACAGAAATCAACCCAACCTAACAATACATGACTCCCCAATATCCACAGTTCAATCTTTACAATTCAACAATCAAGGAAATTAAATAAGTCAATCTCAATGTCAAGTAGTTTAGTCACACACAATAATTATATCAATCACAAATAATAACCAAGTCATGCATAAGAATCAAAAGCATTAAGTCACAATAATCAATCTCTTGTCAGAACCAATTCTATTAGCTTTATAACCATTTTCCAGAAATGACCTCAACATAATAACACTCACCAGAAAAGGCCACAGTCTAATACCACTTAATGGAAAAATACCGCATCATAATAGCTCTTGCCGACAAATACCTCGGCATCATAATCATAACATGTCTCGTCAGGATATTCAACAATCAATGCACACAAGCAATATCACACCACATACAAGAGACAACAATTCACACAATTCAAGTCCACATTCATCCTTTCAAGCATGATAGAAATGATTAAAAAACAATTATTATTTCCATGTGTAAGGATGAACAACCAGAATTATTGCTATGCCCCGGAAACTAGTGAACTAATCTAGAGAGTTTTAGAGCCTTGTGCTAGAGTTTTAGAGTTTGATGTGAGGGATAAAATCGTAAAAAAAAGATTCCCGTACTTAGAATGAGGGTTTTAGGGTTAGGGCGTCAATGTACGATCCCCCACGGACCACCCAAGGAGTCCTTGAGGAGGACCCTAAAACAGCCCAAAAGCTCTCCAAAATAGCAGCCTCCTACGAAAGGCATTCACGAGCCGTGGATGGATCCATGCCCCGCGGGAAGGGATCGTGGGTCAAGGATGAAGCTTACCCTGTATGTAGAGCTGCAGACCTTCACCTACGAAGGTGCAACATGGTCAGTAGACCCACCCACGGTCCGTGGGTGGGGGTCTCGTGAGTAGGGGCAGAATTTCAGTTTTTAGTTTTAAGTTAGGGGCTTGGGGGTTAGTTAGTAATTAGTTAGGGGTTAAGTGGGGAAGGTTAATTAGTTATTAGTCCCCCTATATAAGCCTAATAGACCCCCTAATTAAGTCATTCCAAATCATTCCCTTAACTCCCCAAAAAGAAACCAAATAATTCTCTCTCTAAAACTCCATAGAAGAAGAAGAGGGAGGTGAAGTGTAGGGTTCAAGGGGATTCCTTTTATCCTCAATTTCATGGTGAATATTCCTAAGGTATATTATCTTATTAATCTATGGGCTCTTCCACCCATAGATTCCCCTAGGTTTCCCCCAATTGTGAAGACAAAACCCCAATCTAGCTAGGGTTTCTTCCTACATTGTGGGTAGTGTTGAAGTTTGATTCCAATCAAGTGGATGATACTTAATTGTGATTGATTTAGCACTGAATTATGATATTATGATGAATTTATGTGATTTACATGGTGAACCCTAGTCTATTTGATGAATTTGAGATTTTATGAGTTTATGCCATGAAAGGTGAAATTGAAGAATTAGAATTGATCTTCTAAAATTAATGTAATGTGTAGTAATTGTTCAAGATTAGGATTATATAGACATAAATTGAACTAGAATTTATTACATGTGATGGATCATGATTAAGTAAAGTTGATATTGAACCTTTGTGATGAATTATGACTAGAATTGCTTGAAGATGAAGCTTGTGACTTGAATGTCTTGTGATCTAGATATGAATGAGGGTAGAATGAAGTAAAGCTTTGAGAGTAAGGCTTGTAGTCATGAATGTTGAATCACTAGGGCTTTGAGAGTAAAAGTAATCTGATGAATAGAAGTCTAATAGGTAGAATTGTGGTGAAAAGCCTATACTCACCTAACCTACCTTATAAATTCTTGGAAGTATAAAGTGATAGAATCACTTGAACATGGATTGATTGTTAAGGACATCTTTCCATGAGACATGAATGTTAAGCAAGGCTTAATAGTGAATCTTAGGGTGTATGCTTGGCTCCAAGTGGATAATGACAATGAGATGGAGTGTCACACAAGAAAGTGTTCGGACTCCAAGTTGAAAGGAGAACCTTACCTAGTTGATGTGAGGACTATCCAAGTTATAGGGGGGGGGGAACTCTTACGTAGTAGAGTATGTGTTTTCCCAAAGTTAGGTCTCATGAGATGGAGGCCTTCACATAGTTGAGTTAGGGTTTCTAGTAGCAATCTCCATATCCAATGAACTAAGACATGCTTGAAGAAGCATCTCATAGTGTTTAAAAGCATAAATGAACTAAGACTTACTTAATGAAGTACCTCATAGTGTTCAAGAGAATAAATGGACTTAGACATGCTTAAGGTAGTATCTCATAGGGTCCATGTTAATAATGAACTTAGACATGCTTAAAGAAGTGTCTCATAGGGTCAACCTAATAATGAATTAAGATATGCTTAAGGGAGTACCTCATAGTGTTCTAAAGTTAAAGAGAGTAACTAGGTTCCAAACCAAGAAGTATTAGTATGAAGACCTTAAAGTGGTACTTAGTATGAATAGTATTATGGGATACTATTCATGCATTGCACAAGTATGACTTAATGTTATTCAAGAAAGTATTCCTTTGAGTGATGTATCTTGACATAGGATTGTGCTATAGTTGCCTTCCTTGTTAGTATTGACTAAAGGTGAGAGATTCCCTTGGTTATGAGAGCTAAGCTAAAGGGTGAGGTGATAGCCTAAGGTGGTACTTAGTGTGAGTAGGATTATGGGGTGGGTCTTACTCATACATTGCACAAGTGTGACTTGAAGCTACTTATGAGGGTCTAAGGATTGACTAGTGAGATTGATTATGTTAAAGATGACCAAAAGGGATGCTTAGCTTGGATGGTATTATGGAATGTCAGTCATGCATTGCACAAGTATGCTTTGAGGTTACTTGAGAGTGGCCTTATTATGATGTGAATGACTAAGATTTGAGTAATGCTTATATGATGCTTATGTTGGAGACTTCGCTTATTATTATGATATTGTCTCTCATGATTATAATTGATGTTTCATGAAGTATTTCATATGATTTTGGATTATGTCTTATAGTTACTAACCCTTATATCATGCTCTTATGGTATTGTGCTAGCTAACATATTTAGTACATTTTGTACTAACGCATACTTTGCCTACATTCTAATCAAATGTAGGGTTTTAGATATTGAGTTCCATTCTTGAAGCTAGGTTTCTAAGGAGCAAAAGAGTTGAAGATTTGGTGAGTCCTCATAGCTTCGAGGACAAACCCACTATTTCCTTTATGTCTTTTATTTTCATGTCATGAGACTATTGTATGAGTTGTGTCCTAAAGCTTTTAATTCAAGTTGAGTTTAGATGGTTTGAGACAAAGTTTTAGAAAAAGGCTTCCGCTTGTTTTTAATAAAAGACTTCGATTGTATGGATACAATTTTTAAATTTTCCGTACTTTTCTATTATCTTATGTTAATGATATGCTAAGGGCTTGTATGACGCTTTTCGGAGTCTTGTATGCCGTGTTACGCATAGGGGGTACTTTTGGGTCATAACAATCAACCATAAAAAGCTTTGGCATTGAGAAAGAAAGTACATATGAGACCTGCTAGTGAATTCACGCCAGCTAGTTTATAAAGTTGAGTAGTTTCGAGTTGAATCTCTCCTGAAATAGATGCATATAAGAAGTTATAGCAATTAAAGCAAAGATTACACACTGGACAAATATAAGAAAATGCCACATCATAACTCAAGCATGTACAATCAATCAATAAGGTCACAATAAGGCAATTCACACCATTATGTTCATCACATATCCTTTTTCATTTCAATCCCTTTTTACTCATTTAGATACATCAAGTGGACAATTAAACCCTTCACCTCATTCTCATTACTCCCAACACACAAGCAACTGATATACCGTGAGTTTACAGTATTTCTAATACATTTCACTTACAAGTTGTGTGTGTCTAGGGCCTTTTTGTATTGGTTTTTATGTATTTTTATCATGTTTTGCAGGAAAAGTGTTCAGGCGCGGAAGTTTAGAGACAGCTGAAGGAATTGCAGAAAAAGGGCATCCACGGAGGTGATCTACGGACCGTAGGTCCATTCATGGTCCGTAGGTTATGACCGTAGATCAGCAGGCATGGTATTGAGGACAAATCAGGG
>JAJOOH010011023.1:0-10733 GCA_029582605.1 Solanum gracilifrons | reverse complement strand
TATATATATATATATATATATATATATCAAGGTTGTGTGACATGTTCAAAATGATGAAAGCTACTATATTTCAGAACGAAAATTGATCCTTGAAGGCGTCCAAGGTGAAAATAAAACCTCCTTAATATTAGTCACAACTCCTTTATCAAAAGGATTTTTAGTTCTTCCATACTGCTGCCTAAAATTTTCATAAGCTGTCTGCCACAATAAAAAATAAAAAATAAAAAAATCACAACTAGAGGATATTAAGAATTTCACTATATAACTTTGATATTTGAATTAATCGGATCAGTAAGTTATGAATACTAAATGATAAGGCCAAAAGAAACTCATATAAATGTTCTTTAATATGTTATAAGCAAATAATCTATATTATTTTTCATATTGGTAATTATTTTCAAATTTATGATGGATTACATATCCTTTTAAATAATCTAATAATTCATTTACATTATCAATACATAGAAATTAAACTCAATCATTATGTGTTGTTCTAACGTCGACTTCTTAGTCATTGAGCTTTCATATAGTGGTGAGTGGTGACAAATATACGAGTTGGCGGGTTGAGAAACAAGTCAATATAAACATGTAATAATCTGGTCACCCCGTATCTCATATGGAAAAAAATGGACTGAGTAAAAGATGGGTTATTGACTCGTATTAATAAATTGTACTCTATTTTAGAATCAATATTCGGATAAAACCCAGTAATTAATCTAATAATCAATTTGCAAAAAATATTTCACAATACTGTTTACCTGCATTATATAATCGAATTCAAAGTACAATTCAACAAGAATCCGACTTGACCACAACTAAGGAACAAATCCCTAGGAACCGATCGAATATGGCAAGTAGAACGGGTTAATCAAATAGGTAAAATATGGGCTCATTTTATCAACACTACCCGCAATAATACATTTTGATATTGGTATATGTAAAATTGAGACCAACCTGATTTGTAGCAATGAGATACACATGATAACAAGCCAATCCACCAACAAAACATGCACCAACAAAACTAAAACATGCCAACACCAATGTCTCAGGGCAATCTCTCACCAAACCAATCAAACCATTGCCACCATTCTTTTGTTGAATCTTTAAACATGAGAAACCAAATATGTAAACAAAGTAAACATTTGCAATAACCAATAGCAACACATAAAGTCGATAATTCCTCTGCATAAAAAGTAACAAACAAAACAAAATTATTAGATGCAAAAAATATTTATTCAACGATCTTCTTTCGTAGATTCGAAAAATTGTACTAACCAATCCAATGCATTGACCAATCCAAGGGCAATGATGGTCAAATTTATCGACACAATTGTCACACACAATGCAATGGCAACTCCTAGCCGGACGATATATCTTACAAATTCGGCAATATTTTAATTTCAATTCTGAACCATTTACAAACACTCTTTTGCTTCTCACTCTCCCATTTTGAGTCGATTCAGGGGATGGTGATTCATTGTTCCGAGGAATAATTCCGGGATCAATCACACTAACCATTATTAAGTTCACGAAAACCTGTAGTATTGTAACGAAAATTATCATATAAGAATTGAAGAAAATTAACAACTCGATAGATTGAGTACTAGAAAGTTATAAAGTGACTCACAATTAAGGTCAATAACACACAAAAACTGATTTTTGATACATCATTTGCAACATAAACAACAAAAACCAAACTTGATAGACTAATAGAAACTGTAGTTAACAGTAACCGTCTTGGATCCGGCCCACATATCAGTAACCCTTTGAAATAAAACACCTGCACAATTGGAACAATTCAAGGCTATTTAATTAGAACAACAATAAAAACATATGCGCAGTGAAATCCCACAAGTAAGTTGTGGGGAGGTAGAATGTACGCAGGCCTTACCACTACCTTGTGGAGGTAGAGAAGTTGTTTCTGAAAGACCCTCAGTAATTGTTAAGTGAATGTAATAGAACACAAATAGTAGTAACATACGTACATTTTTTCCTGGCCAAACGTGATAAAGTCTCACTTGTTTGATTTGATCTCCATGACGATCTTGTGTTACATTGTGCCATAAGGTGAATATATTCTTCTTAATTTTTGCAACAAAAGCAGTCTCAACTTCCTCTATTGACGAATTATGTGACTCCGTTGTTTCGATAACCGTTTCCACTGATGAAACAACATCTGGACTCGTTTCAATTTCTTGAATAGGTTGTTGTAGCGAAGCCATTATTCATATGTGCAATGAAAAGTTCAAAGGCGGGTGTTGAGAATTTGAATTGTCACAAGTAACTAACTTCTGAAAAAACTGAATTTTGATGCTACTCTAATAAATTTTGGGCTTGGGCCTACTTGTTGGGCCATATTATATGATCCACAATGTATAGGTGGAGAAGTGGGTAAATTGCCACTTTTAAAAGCTCTTAACACATTTAATCACTATGTTGATATGGAAAAAGTTTTAGACAAAAGTATCTCCAACTAAAACACGGAGCAAAACTAATATAACAACATATACAATGAAATCCTACGAATGGGGTTTGAGGAGGGTAGAATGTACATAGATGATAGACCTTACTACTACCTCACGATCATATAGAGGTTGTTTCTGAAAGACCCTCAGCTCATATGCAACAATTCAAGATACGGAGAAGAAAATATAGCTAATAACAAAGAAATAGTGCAACGTCTACTAGAAGAAAAGCAACAACTACAACAAACAAAATAGTGCAATATTCAAAACACCATACACAACATACTAGGATAGAGTATTGAAAACAATAATAAATAATTAATGATAGATATCAAAACACAAGAACTACAGTTGTACAACTAGTATACATTTTAAAACCTAAGAACGATTCATGAGGTTCAAACCTTTATAAGCTCGTCGTGTTTTAAGCAGGAGTTTGAAATTTTACTTTTTCATATTAAAATATATCTATTTCTCGATCATTTTTCAAACAACATGACTTTTACTTATAGACGGGGTAAAGACTTCAATAATATATGTTTTGGGCTTGGGCCAAATTTAATTTTGAAATAGAACCAGACCCAACAGTCCAATACGAAGACATTTTCTTAAAACGAACACAAGCCGCTCAGAAAGTATTAGAGTCGGATTTCAAATTGCACAGTGAAAAAGCACGTACAAAAAGGGAAAGAAGAATCAGAGAGAATCATTGAAATGGAGAACAAGGAGAATTTGAAGCTTGTGGTTAAACTCACCATAGCTACTTGTCTAACAGTAGCCATTTCCATATTCATAGCAAAAAGCTACCAAAAAGTTCGAAGACACAACAGGAAGAAGCAACAAAAGAAGCATTCATGTTATCTTAATGCTGAAATCAGACCTCAGTCTCATTTCAAACGAGTTCTTGCTGATAACTCTTATTCTCAATTCAAACACCTCAAATTCGACAACACTAATGGTACAATACAATATAATTTATCTAGTTTTAATTTGTTTTTTGAAACCCTAGCTGAATTATTGTGAATGTGTGTAACAGAGGATTCTACAAATTTGCATCCATATAAGGAGGAGATTATGGAGTTGATGAAGAGTTCTAATGCTGAATTTTTGGAGCATTTTGGTGGAAATTTTGAGGATTTTACAATGCGTGAATCGTATGTATGGGTTGAGAGTGAGTCTCAATTGATGGAGCTTGCGGAAGTGTTGAGTAAGGAGAGAGTGTTTGCAGTTGATACAGAGCAGCATAGTTTGAGATCATTTTTAGGCTTCACAGCTCTAGTTCAGGTTTATTCTTCTCTTGATTAATCATGTGCTTCCCATTGTTAAAATGTCCTGGACAGAAATCAATTTTTATTTTTATTTTTACTGAGATTCGTGTCATTGATGGATGCATTTACATTGTTGTTAACTTTAATCTTTCACAATTGTAATGAACGCACCACTTCCGTGCCTCAATCCCTGCTCCCTTCTCATGGTACCATAAGTTATCTACATCCCAAGTTCTCAACCAAACGCTTAAACTGGTTTTCTTAAAACAATTTATATCATCGTATTGTACCTTTTGTATGTTCTGAGCAGATATCAACTGAAAGGGAAGATTATCTTGTGGATACAATAGCTCTGCATGATGTTATGGCCATTCTTCGTCCTGTATTTGCCAATCCGGAAATTTGCAAGGTGATCTTGTTAATTTATGTGCTGATTAATTGTTATGTTTCTTATTTGATATATAAATTGCAAGCTGGTAACTCAGCAGTAGAAGGGTACTCCATTTCACAACCCACACTTGTGGTGCATAGTGCTTATCAGAATAGCTAATCTTTTGCTTCTTCCTAATACTCCCTCTGTCCATGTTTGACTTGACACACTCCTTAAGAAACACTAAATAAAATGGTAATTTTACTATATCACCCCTTATTATTATAAGCAAGAGGCAAATTTAGGATTTCTAGAACATTGATGCACCACTAAAAACAAGAAGAAAAAATTCTACTAAGTGGGAATTGAACCTTAGTCCTTTAGGTAAATAACTCAACATCCAAATAAGTGCACCATTTAAACTTGTTATAGCATGGACGCGAACAGATAACATTATACCAATTTTAGAAAATATATACATAAAATATCAAGTTTTACGGAGAGACCTGTTAGAGTGGGTAAAAGTCCCACATTTGTTGAAGAATGGACTAGTGGTCTGTTTATATGAATTTGGGCAATTGTCCCCTCATGAGCTAGCTTTTGGGGTTGAGTTAAGCCCATGTCCATATCTTTACATGATATCAGCCCTAGGTCCATCCCCGTTTGGGCTCTCGGTCCACGTTCTAGTTGGGCCTAGGCGTGAGGGGGGTATTAGAGTGGGTAAATGTCCCAAATTGGTTGGGGAATGGACTGATGGTCTTCTTATATGAACTTGGGCAATCCTCCCCTCATGATCTAGCTTTTAGGGTTTAGTTAGGCCCAAGTGTCATATTTTTACACAAGACCATGGGTTCACATGCCCTATTTTTAGTATATAAATTCGCCACTGATTATAAATCTATCTCACTCATTGGGAAATGAATTGGAAGTAATTAAGTACTTAATGGTAAGGGTAAAATAGGTATAAAGTAGTAAATTATCCCTTGTTTTTTCAAACTGGACAAGTAAAAGTGGACGGAGCGAGTAGTTCTCAAGTGACTCATCAAAAGGTGTTGTTTTTCCTGTTATAGGTATTCCATGGTGCAGATAACGATGTTCTTTGGCTTCAACGGGATTTCCACATATATGTTGTTAATCTATTTGACACTGCAAAGGTAAGGTGTCATGTTACTGTATATTATTTTGTCTAATGAAGTGAAGATTTTAACTGAAGATGCATAGTGTGTTTTTCTTGTGTATGATTGACAATGATGTTTCTTATTTAGTTTTAAGCCGCTGTTGTTTTGTTTTATTCCAGGCTTGTGATGTGTTGTCTAAACCACAAAGGTCTTTGGCATATTTGCTGGATACGTACTGTGGCATTGTCACGAATAAACTATTACAGGTATAGAAAGAAGCTTGCTGGATACATCATCTTCTTTTACATACACTTCTATTTCCTCCATGGGTTGCTGTTGCTATCTGTACTGTTGATGAGTTGTGATGGACGGATTTTTTTAATCTATATTTCTTTATTATTATCAGTGTCATATTTTTGGTGGATTTGAATTCTGAGTGGAACTTAGGAATGTAATAGATTTTCATAGAATTGTGGAAAGGAATACGATAATTCTGTCTGAGTTCTAGATTGTATTTATCTCTCTCGAAATGTCACTTTCATTTCCCTTTTCCTCAGAGCTGATGCATTAAGACTAATTGTGTCCCTTGAAGTAAAGAATTCCTTAAATAATGGTGCTATTAGATGAAAACTGCAAATTAATTGATTATGTAGGTAGTGTGAGTGTGTGTGACCGCAGCACTGGTGCTGCCCTTCTTGCTACCATCTCTTAAATTGTTAGCGAAACAAGATTTGCACTTATATTGCCTCTGAGCAGACTGGACACTTTGAAAAGGAATATAGACACTGGCAATTGCTCTTTGGAATAGGTAACACTGTGGTTTATGAACGTAAAGTGGCTGGCCATTATCCTCTGATCAGCAAACATGATTTTCAGTGGATACATTGGTGATTTGAGCATATTTCATGCTATACTGTAGTGTTGGTGCACTGCTCTTATAGTTCAGCTGACAAAATGTTGATCTAAACTACAGTTCTATTCTTTATTAAAACTTTAGAAAGAAGACTGGAGGCAACGTCCACTTCCCGCTGAAATGGTGCAATATGCTCGAACTGATGCACACTATTTGATGTACATCGCGCATCGTATTTCTTGCGAGCTCAAACAACATGATACTGGTATGGGTCTCCACTTATGTAAACAAATAAACATTAGTCTTCTACTCTCCTGACTAATATGTGGAAGTGTATACACTTATTATCTCTATGAGTGGAGAACTTGCTGAGATCCTCTCAGTATACACTTCTGCAAACTTGTTAGTTGGATACAAATTATGGTTTGTTGAGCATCTCTGAGGTTGAGAGGAAGTGTGTGTTATCATTCAGCTCTTATACTATGCAATCAAGTCCTTGTAGCCATGTGCTGAAGGAACTTTTTGGTAATATTTATTGAGTTCAAGCCCTCTTTCACTTATGAGGGTTACTTTTGCATATATTAAATCTGTAAACCTAATGTGACATGAAAGTTGAAGGAACTTAAATGGTTCTGCCGTCCCAATTTATATGACATTCTTTTTATATTGTGGCATCCCAAATATATAATATCATTTTTCAAATGCTATTATTTTACAACTTTCACAAGATTCAAGCATTCACATCTAAAAATAACCAAATTTAAGTTGTAGTGATCTTTTCTCATCAAGCTTATTTTGTAATTATTACTTCAATACTTTCTTCTACTACAAACTTGTTTAATATGCTAGTTAAAGTAGTACAAATCCATGTCTGGTCACATAAAATGGAAGGGAGTACATAGTATAACTTGCATCCTTGCTGGACATAGTGTTTTAAGGTGACATAGGTTTTTTGAAGGTCACTATGAATGGGTCCTAAGCAATATCTGATAATTTGAGTAAAGGATAGTGAATAGTTTGGGGCTTTACTGCTGAAGAACTCTGTTGGAAGTAACTTAAGCTTACCAATGTTCATTAAAAAGGTCGCACTTCCACTTGGGTGCCCATGCGTACATCATGCTGATAGGAAGTTTGTTCTTCAGAAAAAGATCATAGAATTGTAAGTTTGATTGGCAAAATTTGTTAGCAAAACAACTAAGATGTTAAAGCTCTAGATATAACTACACTATAACTGTGGTTAATGGCTATTTTTCAATTATTCCAATGGCGCTTGCTATATTTTGATATTCGGAATGATGGGCTTCTGTGGTCATTCACTGTCTAGAAGATAAAGGATTAACTTTGATAGTTTCTAAAGGTCTATGAATCTTTTTAGTATGAACTTGTGTGTTAGTAGAACATGTAGAGAACTTCTAATATTTTCTAACCCCAAATTATTGAATATTTGAGCCGGAGGGGACCAAACAGAGCAAAATCGATAGTGTTGATTCCTATAGCTAGCCCCACCTAGCTTGGGGTTGAGGTGTAGTTGTTCTTCTTGTTATTAAAATTTTCCCAAGGTAATCCTTTAATTAATTGACTCATCTGAAGTATTAAAATCCTGAAGATATTTGTGTAACAGAAAATTTATCCCATCTCAGAGACAAGTCCATTTTTGTACTTGAGGCCACCCGGCGTTCCAATTCAATCTGCTTACAACTTTTTTCAAAAGAGTGTGAAACTTACCCAGGAGAGTCTGCTGCATCATCTATAATCTCCCGTTATCAGAGTGATAAAGGAAGTTTTATGTTAAGTTCTGATGAGTCAAAGGTACTATTCTTTGTATCTCTTTTTCTTCTTTAGACAGCTTGATTTCTGAGTGCTGATTACTTCTTTTTTGGTGTTAGTTCCATGAACTTGTGAGGCGATTGTGTGCTTGGAGAGATTTAATGGTAAGTAGTATTTGGATCATAATATAATCTCTTTATCATCATAATGTCGTGTGACAGATTCTGTCAATCAAAAAAACATCATTCATAATTACCAACACACTGTTGTTTATTTGATCTTTGTATGATTTTAGCACTGGAAATTATATAGTATATAGCATACATAAGCTACTTGAATGATATTCCATTTATGATTTCCATCTGCATAGCTTCACTTTAACATTTATTTGGTGCACTTGTTTCTTAAACCCAATTTCGATTTTTGATATTTTGCTTATGTTCTTTGAGCTTACTTTATTTAATTTGCGTCTTTCTAGGCTCGTGTACATGATGAAAGCTTGAGATATGTTTTATCTGAGCATGCCATTATTGCACTTGCAGCTAAAGTACCTACAGCAGAATTGGATATATGCAACACAATATCAGAAGCCGATCAGAATCTAGACTGTCAGAGTAGTAGCAGCTTATTTCAGTCTCTTTCATCTGTGGTTTGCAGTCACTTGGACGACCTCGAGTACTTGTTTTTAGATGAAACAGGAATGAATGATGACAATTGTAAGTTGATTCTTCAAAATTGCCTTGGGTCGGATGGGAGCTGTCCTCTTTCTGTATACAACTATGCTCTACTATCCAAATCTAGCTTGAAGATGCCAGTTAGATCTGCTTTCAAGCAAAATAGACTGAAAAATTCCAAGCAATTTGCTAAGAAGGCTTCTCGGAAGTTGTTTGTCCAAAAATTTTCTTGCAAATCTCCTGTTTACCACAATTGTAGGATTTTTGCAAATGATGGAAGATTATTATGTTATTGTGATCGTAGAAAACTTGAATGGTTAGTGAAATATTGGGTTCTTTTCTTGTCTTCTTCAATGATTGATACTTGAAGTTATATGGGATCTGAAACCTTGTTGCAGGTATGTCAGCCGAAATTTGGCAAAACTTATTGAAGAGGACCCTCCTGCTATAATGCTTCTTTTTGAACCTAAAGGTCGCCCTGAAGATGAGGGCAATGATTTTTACATCCAAAGTAAGAGAAATATTTGTGTTGGCTGTGGTGAAGGAAATCACTATTTACGTTATCGAATCATACCTTCATGCTATAGAATGCACTTCCCTGAGCATTTAAAGAGCCATCGCTCTCATGACATTGTCCTTCTTTGTGTGGATTGCCATGAAGTTGCTCATGCTGCGGCTGAGAAATATAAGAGAAAGATAGCTACAGAATTTGGGATACCACTTTTTGTTCGTCGAATAGTTGATTCTAATCAAAATGAGAATTCATCAGAGTCATCTGTGCCAAAGTTAAATGTAGAGGAGGAAGGAGTATCTCCTTTGCAGTTGCGTACAGCAGCCATGGCGTTACTACGTCATGGATCAAGAATGCCAGCTAAACGCCAAGAAGAATTAATAATGGTATGAAAGTTTAGCATATATTTAGTATATACATGTACTCTTAGCTAATATAACTAAAGGAATCTTCAATATTGTATTGCTTAATTTGCTAATAGCAATGCTTAGATTTAAACTGCTCTTCTCTTTAGAACTGCTTGCAACCGTAGAAATGCTAGTTTCTTGGTGGTGGCCCTTTGCATCGCTTAATGGGACCTAAGAAGTGGATTCATCAAGACTCAGCATCTGGTAGATGGCTGAATTTAGAACTTCAATCTGGAATATATTTTCTGATTAGACACTAATTGTGTTCGATAACAAAAGCAGGTCACTTTGTTGCTGGTGCCAACTAGAACAACAACTATGCCTTAGTCCCAAACAAGTCGAAGTCGGCTATATGAATCCTCACTAACCATGTTCATGACAATGGTGCCAACCAAAACGTCCTTCAACTTTTAAGTTGATGCAGTTTAACTTACATGAGGAAAAATGCTAGTTTATGTTAAATGTGTGATAATTCCATAAGGTCAATGATGATGTATGATGGTTCAATATTTGATTTTACCACATTTGACTATATAGACTAATAAATATAATTAAATATCATAGCATACATAGATAACATTGTTGTAATTAACATTTAGAAAAGAAATATCAGCATAATTAGATGTTAAAGTTAATTAAAGAAGCATATTAGATGTTAAAAGTGTGAAAAGTTGTACATAGTTCCAAACTTCTATGATTGGAGACAACTCAGTAGTACATGTAATGACCAGACACTCCACTTATAATTTTTTTTTTTAGAACACTTCCAATTGAATTATTCAATAGTATGAATTTCATTCCTCCTGTTTCAGTTCCATCAGTATCTAATTTCATAATTTGTTGACAACTCTCCAGGTTTGCTTTTCTCTACTATTGACTGTGAAGGTGTAAACTTATCATCTTAGTTCGCTTTCACCTTCGATCTGCTTCATTCTTGTTCTTTTTCTATCTCCTTTCCTTTTTCCTTTTGCTGCCCTATTTTATGTGTAGTAGTTAATTGCTGTTTGATGGTCAATCTATTCACTCAACAACAGCAACATACCTAGTGTAGTCCCACAAGGTGGAGTCTGGGGGTAGAATGTATGCAGATCTTACCCCTACCTTACATAGGTAGAGAGGTTGCTTTCGAAAGACCCTTGGCTCAGGTAACACATATCACAGAACATACGGAAGAAAAGAGATATAACAAGTACTAGAGGAAGCATCACATAGCATATAGAAAAGAAACGGTAACATCAACAAAGTAATGTGATAATCAAGACACAATTGGTAGTGATATATATCGCTGGACAGAGAACTA
>JAJOOH010011021.1:0-11227 GCA_029582605.1 Solanum gracilifrons | reverse complement strand
TATAGTTATACTCAATGACCACCATTTGCCACTAATTAAAAGGAAGATACCCTAAAAAAAATTAAAAATTGCTAGAAGAACTAGATATCATTTAATTTTAAAATGAGTGGATTAGGTGGTGGACTTTTTTTTTCTTTTCTTATAAAATAGATAATTTGGGCTCACAATTTGCTTTTTTTCCCCTGAGTAGTAGAGATAAGTTAAATCTAAATTTAATTATTTATCCTAACACATCTACGGATCTACCTAGTTAGTTCTAGAACTTTTTCAAGTGGTAATAAATATTTAATGATACTGCAATTAGATTTTTTTTTTTTCCATATGATTGTTGATAGTCAATCTCTTGTTAGAAAAGGAGCAAAAGTCCACCTACTCACTAAAGAAAATAGTGATACTTTTTATCCTTGTTTTTCAGATATGTATGTGATATTTTCTTAGTTGTATACTATATAAATATTTCTTTGTTTAGTGTGTGGAATAATAAATTTAAACATATTTTCTTTGATATGTTGTGTTTTCTATTGATCTACTTGATATATTATAATCAGTATTTATTTTTCATTGATTAAAATGCATCCTAAACTAGAGGATGGACTATACATAGTTAGGTTCTAATTACAAGGTCATCTTTTTGTTCTTTTAAGCTATGACTAGATAAAAAATATTCTCTATGAAAATGTTTTAGAACTTTCACTAATTTCATTCATCATTAAATATTAGAAAACTCCCTCAAGTTAATACTTGAAAGTTTGAAGCTATAAATAGTCATCATGATGGAGGTCATTACTCAATCTATTTACGCTTTGGCTCTCTTGATGTTAGGGTAAAAATTATTTGGGATAACGCATAAGTATTTCTAGACTATAATCAAAATTTCAGAGACATACCTTAACTATACTATGGTCCTATTACTCTCTTGAACTCATTTTTTTTTTGTAATTTTGTACACCTTTTGACTTACATGGCACACCCCATGACTCCATGTAGTTGAGGCGCGTGAGAAATATTTGGATGCCATGTAAGCCAAAAAAAGTGTACAATATTACAAAAACAATGGGTTCGGGTTTGGGGGAGGGGGGCAATAGGACCTTAATTTAGTTAAGATATGTATCTGAAATTTCGATCATAGTCTAGGGATACTTGTACCTTATCCTAAATTATTTTCACTCCTTAACTTTGCTTTTAAAATCAAATTTCCCCCTCAATTTTGAACAATAATCAAACTTTCCCTTTATTTTAATTAAACTTTTAAAATGTCTATTATACTCTTTCATTATCATTTTTTTACTTCATTAAAAGTTATGATATTTTCATTTTTTTTACATGTAACAAATTTTTCATAAAAGTGTAAACATTATCTTTTGAACAAAAAAGTGAGAATACTAATTAAATATATAAGCTAATGATGTTCTATAGTAAAGCGCATCATCATAATAAGAAAATTAATTATATTATTAATAATAGTAATAATAATAATAATTATAATCAAAAATCTAATATTTATTTATACAAGTAAAAATAACACATAATCATACTATACAAATATATTTTGATGTAGGAAATACAAAATAATTAATTTAAATAAGGTAAATTTTCAAAAGATTGTATTTATTTAGATTTTAAATTATTTTAAACTATAACTTATGTAATACTCTATCAATGCCAATCAAAACTTGTTTATTTGTATAGACAATAGAGAATACCCTCACCGTTTATATTACTTGACCAGGATTCAAAAAATAGTTGTTTGAATTTACTTGTATATGAAATCAGTTTTAAAAAAAATATATTTTAAAAACTTTTATCCTTAGTATAAGTAACTGCATAATATAGTAGTAATCAAATCTAAAGTTTAAAAACATTATTAATATTGTTAGTTTAGTAAAATACACCTCTTATTAAATTTTTTAAGGGGTGTCGTATTAAGAAGGACCAAATAATATGAAATACAAGGAGTACGAGAGTGGAGAAAGACAAAAATATATGCATACATACATTTAATGCATATTGATATTATATTGAAATAATGGCCATAAAAATAATATTAAATTTTGTGAAAAATTCATAAAAATATTATTTTACTTATAATGTTAATGGACTTAAGGAAAAAACTATAAATACCTAGGCTAAAAAATAAATTATATATAAAACAAGTATTACATATATGTGATATAAGTAAGATAAAATGGACAATGCATTAGATAAAAGAGTTTTTTTTTTTTTAGAAATCCAAAATTTCCTCATAAACATGCTTCAAAAAGCATAACCCCAATTTAAGCTCGGAAATAGTAAAATTACAGAAAAGCACAAAATCCTATGAAGAAATGTTTGAAATAGCACAAAATTTCATAAAGCACAAAATTTTGAAATTATACTTCCAAAATTTAGGGATCTTACTGAATGAGCTCTGAGATCCAAATCCCTGGCTTTGCAAGATTTGTTTGGGTTCTCTGCTACATTCGAATACTTTACCATGTCTGTTGGGAGTTCGTTTTTTTAAAGAAAAGTTGAGAGTAAAAAAAGTTTCTCTAGAAAGTTCCGTATTTTCTTTCGAAAGTTGGAGGAGGACGCAACAACGGCAGATGAGGACTATGATATGGACGATCGGAGGGTAATTTGTATTATCATTTATTTTTTCGTATTATAGTATTATTCTTTTTTAGTTGGTTCATTGTTCATGTATTAGGGTTTACATTTATGTTATAATTCACCTATTTAAACTCAGAAATTAAACTAATTTAATGGAACTCAACAATTTTTTGAGAATTTTCTCGGGTTTGTATTAAGCAAAAATTGATTTCTATTACAAAATAGAAAATTGTTGCTACGAAATGGTAATAATTGGAAAAAAAAAATCTTCGTAGATGAGATGAACTCATAACATATATTAGAAGAAGAAGAGCTAAGTGAAAATTGAGGAAGGTGAGAAAACTACCTAATTGATCATGCCCTTCTTGCCCTTTTTGGAATTTAGTTATAGGATGCTGACGTACAATTACAATCCTTCAACTTCATTAACTCAAATAAAATCTCGTGCATTCATTTTTTATATTTCTATTTGTCGTTTATTTATTCTTTCTCTTTAACTCATTTATTCAGTTCATTACAAAAATATCATTTTTTTTAAAATCATCTTTTTGGGTCGAAAGACTGAAGACTCTTGTAGGAGAACTTTTATATCAATAAAGATTGACACCCCTTTATTGATTTCAACAAAAAGAATAAAGTTGAGAGTAGGGGCTAATAGAATTTTGTCTACCTATCCGTGTGAAATAATGAAAGAATGTAACTATACAATCCAAGGTAGAACAAAGAGGGTTACTGATGCCTTTAGCTGTCTGATTCTGATCGAAGCAATTTTCCATTTGTTAAAGTTGAGTTAGTCTTATATGACCAGTATTTATAAACTTTCAAACCTCGTAGAAATCATATTTTCTAGTACATAATGGATGTTTGGTAGGTGTAGTCATGAATTTGAACCTGGAGAAATTTTGTAAAAGACCTTTAAGTTAAGGTTGAGAGGTGCTTTGTAGTGGTCTAGTAAATAGGATGCAATTGCTGAATTTCTTTCTACATACTAGTTTTTCGTGAATTATTTTGTCTCTTAGCAAAGTTGGAGCATTGTTGTATTGTTTAAATGTTCCTACATTGATGAACTAGTTGCAGAGAGATAACATTCACTAGTGGAGATATGAACGAAGGGGTAGCAATGTGGGTGGTTTGGGCTGATTTTTTTTTCCTGATGTGGTCGGAGCTTTACTCCATTGCTTGAAATATGATTAGCTAATCACATAATGGAATATGCTTAACTTCAAGAAGTCAAGTAACTTCTTGGGCATGAGTTGTTATTAGTGAGGGAGGTGGTTAAGTGTCAGATTAAGATAAACTCATGTGGCACAATTAGCTAAAAGACTTAAAATTGAAGTTCACTCGCTAGAGTTTCTTAAACACTGTTTTCTGAAGTACATCTCCTTGACTATTTGTACACTTGTGAAGAACTATTTAACAACTGACTTAGTCTGCTATGAAATCACAAATTAGTTATGAAGAACTATTGTGATGTAGATTAATGTTTATGTGCTTCTTGAAGTGATTATTTTTAGTCTTGGCTCTCACATGTTTGTGTTTTATATAGACTGTTGATCCTTTTTACTCTCTTAAAATAGTAATTTATTATCGATCATCCAAAGGAAACACGAGAAATTATGGTCGTAATCGTTATTGTTTTATCTTTACTATTTATATGTTACTCAAAACCTCCAAAATTGTTGTTGCACATGTGTTGGATCCTTAAAAGATGATTAACTTTATTATGATTTATACACACTAGATGATATTTTTGAAGAGTTAAATTTGTAGTTACAAATCATGACTTAATTTTTTTGGTGTCTTCTCCTTTCATAATTTAAATAACTATAATGCAAATGCCTTCCCCTTTCTCCGATCACATATCAAAGGTAGAACATTGCTTAGTTGCTGCAATATGTTGTGTGTTTTCTTCGTAGTTGACATAATATAGTGTTGATATAATGAAAAAACTAACTTCACTTATCTTTAGCCTCTCATCTCGGGTGTAGGTTACACTAGCATGCACAACATAATTTATCTATGGCTGAAGGAATTGATCGGGTACGTGGAAGCCTAGAAAGAATCAGATAATCATTTTTGGATGTTCGAAGGGCTCCCAAGTTCAAGCAAAGAGTCTACTAGAGAAGTGTAAGAACAATTAAATGGCCGCAAAACTACTTAGGTGTCAAAGGAAAATGCTGAAGATGACAGAGCTATTGGAGTCCCCACGAAATGGATTATTTGCGGGGAATAACAATGGTACGTATGTCTCTAACTTACATTACACTTGAATTAATAGAGAATAATATACAGTAGTTAAGCTAGATAAATTGAAGATTGATATATTTATATATATTTATGTGAAGATCCTTTTAACCGTTCATTTATAAAAAGTTAAAAGGTTGGGTCATGTTAGGTGACAAATCTTTTATTTGAGCGAGATCTTTTTATTTTTAAAGTTTTAGATTATATCAGAATAGAAAATAATTAATTCTCATATTTCTTAAAGTGAACTACGAAAATAATAATCAACATAAGTCAAGTGTAAAATGTAATATTAATTGATTAATTGCGTATCATGAAAAGTTTTTGGTTTGGTTTAATATCCTCTTAGAAGAGCTTTCATGGTCCTTTCCTGATTTGTCTTTCCTATGTTCTTCAAATTCCTTATTCTTCTTGGCATTCTCTTTGTTTTTCTTTTGTGATTCGACCATATTGAACATATACTGTAGAATCAAATACAAAAGGCAGGATCAGCCAATTATTTAAATTTCCAACAAGTCCAAAGTTGGAAAACAAATGAAATTATAGAAATCAGTAAAAGAAAATACTTAGGCTTATATATACATATGCCTTTGAAGATACATAAAACATATCTCAATCATCATTGTATATATTGTATCTCATAAATTGAAAATGATCAAAAACTAACCGTAGATATATATCAAATATAGCTTTGAGATTCAGGAGAAAAAAAATAGAGGGATGAATATAAGGGAGGGGGACGAGTTTTTCATCAAATACATGGCAATACATAGTCTTAGCACCAAAATTTGAACTAAGTCATAAACCAAGTCCCAACATTAGCATAACCTAGTTGTAGATCTAGCTTCCTTCCACTATCCTCCATCATAAAATTATCTCGTCTTCTCTGAAGTTCTTTTTATCGCCAATAACTCAAGTTCCCCGAGAGCAAGGTTTCCATGCTAATCTTAAAATGTGTGTCGCCAGAGGAAGATTTTTCGGAGCAAGGGAGAGGAAGCATAGTGTTGTTGGGTGTTGGTTCATTGAAAATCAGACGCCAAGGACTTCAGGGTTAATTTTTAGTAATTTTCTATAAAATCAAATGTGTGGCTATTTTTGGTAATTTTTTTAAACTATCATTATAAAAGATAATTAGAAGATTAAAGTTAACTAAGACACACGCTTTTTCATATATATGAATTATAGATTAAAAAAAAATTGTTTGCCAATCATCGTTATGCTTTGCTGTTATCAAACTTTAGTTAAATCTAACAGATATTCATATGAAATTGTGAATAAAGACATAAACCATGAATACCTACTATTACCCATCAAATCAAAATCTAAAATTCAATTTAGAAAAAAAAATAATTTTTACCACATAAAGAAGGAGTCAAACATTTCTTAATCTGTATATGTTTTTTGTACCCTATATGTTATATGTGAACACTTGCAATGAATTATTGTATTTGAATGAGTCCTATACATATTAATACACAAAACCAATAGCAACATACCTAGTCTAGTCCCATAAGTAGGGTTTAAAAAGTATAAAGATGTATGTGGATTTTACTCCTGCTTTCTAGAATATAGATGTTATTTTTTGGTAAACTTTTGGCTCAAAAGAGAAGTTCGCAAAACAGGGTTGTGAAAAGGAAAGAAAGGAGAAAATATATTGGAAAAAATCAAGCATTTGTTAATCTTGTTACTAATCTTCCAAAATTTATTAGAAATGGTCTATAAATTTAGAACCAGGACACTTGCTAAATTGAACTATCAATATATAGATGAAACAAGGGTACAAAGTGGGGAAACAAAATAAGATTTTGATTGAATCAAACTTACCATCATCCAATCAGAGTCCTTCAGTGTAAGAGAATAAAAAAGAAAATTGGATTGAATAAAATGAAGAAGCAAATCGGTATCATTTCAATCATGTTTATATGTTTTTTCTTGGTTGTTGATCTATTCTATTAAAAACTCGAATTGAGTGAAGTACAAAAATAGCATAGCGTATCACTTATATTGGTTCAAATGTCTCCTCTTGGCCGCTTAGATATTATTTTCTAAAAGCTTGAAGTTAAAATGAAGAAGTAAATCAGTCAAATATCTACCGTTTTATATGTGCACTCTTGGTTGTTGAGTTGTTTCTTGAAAACTAATTGGGAATTTATTTAAAATAGGCATAATACATAAGAGTGTCCTTTAACTTGGCCTTCAAAGTTAGAGGGCATAAATATCAATTGAGGTCAAGTTAAAGGGTACGTTTAACTTGAGTGTCCTTATGTATTATGCCTATTTTAAATAAATTTCTCAATTATTTTTCAAGAAACAACTCAGCAACCAAGAGTGCACATATAAAACGCTAGACACTTGACTGATTTACTTCAAGCTTTTAGAAAATAATATCTAAGAGGCCAAAAGGAGACATTTAACCAATATAGGTTATAAGCTATGCTATTTTGCTACTTCACTCAATTCGAGTTTTTAATAGAATAGATCAACAACCAAAAAGAAACATATAAACATGATTGAAATGATACTGATTTGCTTCTTCATTTTATTTAATCCAATTTTATTTTTATTCTCTTACATTGAAGGACTCTGATTGGATGATGGTAAGTTTGATTCAATCAAAATCTTATTTTGTTTCCCAATTTTTGCTCTTGTTTCATGTATATATTAATAGTTAAATTTAGCAAGTGTCCTGTTTTTTAATTTATAGACAATTTCTAATAAATTTTGGAAATTTAGTAACAAGATTAACAAATGCTTGATTTTTCCTATATATTTTCTTCTTTTCCTTTTTGCAACCCTATTTCAACAATTTCTCTTTTGAGCCGAGGGTATACCAAAAATTACGTCTCTATCCCACAAAGTAGGAGTAAAATTTACATACATTTTTATGCTTTTCAAATCCTACTTATGAGACTACACTGAGTATATTGTTATTGTTGTTGTATATTAGTATATATAAACACTCTCATTCAAATACAATTATTCATTGCAAGTGTTCACATCTAACAAAAAGGGTACAAAAGCGTATATGGAGTAACAAATGTTTGTCTCTTCTATCTGGTAAAAAAATATTTTTTTCTTTCTAAATTCAATTTTAGATTTTGATTTGGTAGCTAAAAGTATATATCCATGTTCTATGTTTTTGTTCTCAATTTTGTATGAGTATATGTTTTTTTTATAACAAAGAAATCCGTCAGTTACCTGGCTTTTGGATCATTCATAACCTTCTAAAATCGGTGGATAATGGGTCCGCCTTTCTACCCTTCTCCACTTAAATATCGGGCTTCGCTTTGCATGGTATGAGGCTTGAACCAGCGACCTAAGCCACAAATCCACCACCTTTTTTCACTCGAGCTAGGCCTTGGGGGCAAAACATATGTATGAGTATATGTTAGATCTAACTAAATTTGATATAAGCAAAACATAACGATGATTGGCAAACAAAAAAACCTTTTTTTTATTTGTAATTCATATATATGAAAAAAATACATAGCTTAGCAACTTTAACCTTCTAATTATCCTTTATAACCACACATTAGGTTTATAGCAAATTCCAAAAAATTATATATGTATGTTAATTCAAAACTACATAAGATGTTAAAACTAAATAGAAACTCAATCTTAAATTGAATTGAGAAACATTCACTTTTTTCTACGGGATGATGGCCAAAGAACTAATGGGAAAATGGATTCATTTAAATGATGATGTTATAAAATGTAGCATGTGTAGTAAAATAAAATGACAAGAAAAAAAAGGAGAGAAAGAGAGACACAAAGTAGTAGTAGCTTTTCTCTATTATTGAATGTTTTTCTTTCACTTACTCTTTCCCTATGCTTCTTACTTTTGTTACAAGAAGAGGGGTATATATAGTTGTATGTATATACTTGGGCACCAAGTGTGATACATGGATGTCACCTCCCGAGCCTACACCCTGGGCGGGACTAGCACTAGCACTCGAGAATCATTGCTGGCCCCAAGCGAGCCCTTAGCCTGGCTTAACTCTTAGCGGAAAACTTTACTCAACATAAATGTACTTTTAAAGTAAATTGAAAGTTCAATAGATAACTTAGAATGTATAAATAACATTCACTAGCAAAAATGGCAATTCAAGTCTCAAAAGTGAAATGGAAAGACTCAAGAACTAACATCAACTGATTGTTTATAAAGCCTTTAATAACTGAGATAGACGTCGGAAGAAGACCCACGGCATCCTAATGAACTAATATTTTGAAAATAATAAAAAGGGGATCCTCCGGAAGCAAGGAGGCTCACCAACAACTCTAAAGCTCAACTAGATCAACGATGCGCTGGATGCTGATCCTGGTTACCTGTATCTGCATCATAAAAGATCCAGGCCAGCTGACATTAGTACATTGAATGTACGAGCATGCGAGGGGAATACTACTAAAACAAGACATAAGCTTGAAAGGAACTGAAGGAATAAATCTGGTCTCAACTGAACTCAATTGAACTCAACTCATTTCAATATAAAGCAATAATATAAATGCAATATAAATAAAAGCTTTTAAAACATGGATAATAACTCTGTGTATTTAGAAATACAATGGTAACTCAGTTTGTATGCAAGGATACAATTTAAACTCTGTTTGTATGTGATAATACAAATAATCTATGTGTATATAACCGAGAACTATCACTTATGAGCTATGTGATGATACAATATTTTGCCTCACACTGCCAGGGCCGTCCTATACCTTGCCGGGGGTATAGAACCTAACTACTATGTGGATCCACTAGTCTATGCTAAAAAGCACTAATGAATCATCTAAAAAGTATGACCCTTTTCTACCCACGTTGGCTACATGTTTTATGGGGGATGTGAGTTGTCTGAACTCTCCCCCATATCGGTGCTCAATATTACTCTAAAAAATGTAACTAGCTCATATGTGTAAAAGCATAACTCTCTCGGTGGATTGAGATAAATGCTCAAAAACTAGCCCAAAGGCTCTTTTCGAAATCAATGTTTCCACTCTTGCTTAAATGTGAAAGCATTTAATCTTTACTAAAAACTTACTCAAATGCTCCTTTGGAAATCAATGTTTCCTTTCTTGTTTAAATGTGAAAACATTTACTCTTTACTGAAAACTAGCTCAAAGGCCCTGCTGGAAATCGGTGTTCCCTTTCTTGTTTAAATGTGAAAACATTTATTCTTTGGGAATACATAGTCCCCATATACTCTTTTGAAGAAATGAACTTCACTCTTTACTCTTTACTCAGCTCAAAACTCAAGTCTTAAAACAAGTTTAAAGCATTTGCAAAAGACTTTTGAAAGACTCTAAGAACTCTCTAGACTTGGCTCTTAATTTTCCTTAAAATTTGAATTTATGAATTCAAGGTTATGATTTATGTTTATGGATGATATCATGATGTGTAGATGTACCTTAGAGTGTCGAAATCAACTAGAAAATATAAGTACATTTCAAGGGAACTCAAATGGAAAGAAGTGGGAAAGGGTAGATGACCTAGCGACCCTACCGTACTGAGTGGCGCCGACGCCAGAGCCCTAACTATAGAACTTGGGTTGGGGCGCTCTGAGTGGAACGACGCTCCAGAGCTCAAATTACAGAACCTGATGTGGAGCTCTCTAAGTGGCGCGGCGCCCCACCCCTTTTCCCAAGATTTTTGACAAATTTTCTTGTTCGTTTTTTTACCCTAATTCTTCTAGATTTGATTGGTTCCTTCCCCAAACACTTAGATTCGAATACCTAACCAAAGTATACAAGAATCTGCTCAAAAATAACTTCAAATCTCATGAAACTAACTCAAAAACTCCTCAACAACTCAACAATCAAGAACCCAATAGAAACTTCAACAAAATCCATCAAGAGCTCAATTACTCTATTTTCAAGGATGTAATTACGCTGAAATAAATCATGATTGGCGCGTGGGTGAACGAACCCAACGCTATGTGATCTCACATACCTCGTATGGATTAACCCTTGGCGAAATCCGCAAGCGAAACCTGAAGAACGATGATGAACTTTGGCTTTTCTCCTTTTTTCTCCTTTCTCAAAGCCTTAGCGTAATTTTGTAAAGGACAAACTGAACCAAATCAATCTAGACCCTAATTAATTCATTGAAAACGAATTAAACCCAATTGATAGGGAAAAGACCAAAATACCCCTTAAAAATCTGGTTAACTTTCCTTATCTAGACAGACAACTTTGAACGGGATTATCTCCCTCATACGAGCTTGAAAATTAGCGAACTCAGTGGCGTTGGAAAGATAATTCAAAGACCTTTCATTTGATATCTTGTAGCACACCTAACTCATACTGTACTAAGAGTTATGGTCGTTTGAAGTTGACCCAAAACTCGCACTTAACATAACTTAGCCAAATTTCAGATTTTTCAATCTTTCCAAAAATGGTTCTT
>JAJOOH010011019.1:0-11509 GCA_029582605.1 Solanum gracilifrons | reverse complement strand
GCTACATTGTGAAGACAACAAAATGAGATGAATATGATGCTTAAAATAAAAGATGAATGCTAAGAGTACCAAGAAAGATCTCAGAAAGGTAACTACTTCCGTGACATCTTTCGCGATCTCCCTCCTTTCTTCCATACTGACTTGCTGACTTACTGCAATAATGAGAAACAAGAGCTAGTTAAGAAAAGAGCTATGCGATAATAAGAAAGAAGATAACCTATGTAACCTACTACACTCTCATGAAAGTGAAACCACAATATATATATATATATACCATACAGGAAAAAACTTGCTCGATCTTCGACACGCTCTAAGAATGTTAAGATATGACACTAGGCCTAACTCAACCCAGAAGCTAAATCTTGAAGGGCGATTGCCCAAGTACTATCAGTCCACAACAATTACTTTAGGAGCTGTCAACTGACACAAATGAACAAAAAAAGAAACGATGATCTGGTAATTGCTTATACTTAAATGAGAAAAAAAAGAAAACTAGTAGATGAATATGAAAGAGAGAATCGGATAAATAAACAAAAAAATTCTGGGTGCACCAATAAGTTTGAGAAAATTGCAAAATAGAGGAACATGAAACGATGTAGAAAACTTCCTA
Organism: Solanum gracilifrons; assembly: GCA_029582605.1. Taxonomy (NCBI): domain Eukaryota; kingdom Viridiplantae; phylum Streptophyta; class Magnoliopsida; order Solanales; family Solanaceae; genus Solanum; species Solanum gracilifrons. Next base: position 10,899 of record JAJOOH010011019.1, on the reverse strand, counting down.
CGGTCATTTAAGGATCCTCATTGAATAAAATCAAAGGATTTATTATTATTATGATTATTATTATTATTATCATTTAGTAAAAATTAAATCAGAGAAAATATTTAATATTAAAATAATTAAAGTTTAACATATATAATTAAAATAATCAATCCAAATAAATTTAAAAAATATTTCACAAATGAAAACATAAAATAATTGTGTATAAAACGTAAAAAATAAAATAAAATTTATTATGTAAGAAAGAAGAATATGAATTTTGTTATTTTAAGAATAAGAATTTTATTTTTCACTTTTACACAATAAATTATTTTATTTTATTTTATATTAGACTTAAATATTTTAAATATATTGGGATGAGCTAATTTTAGGAATTTAATATTTTTTCAAAATATCTTACCGAACAAATAAAAGAATTAACAAATTAGTAAAAAAATTCAATTCAAATAAATTTGGGTTGAGAGTACTTCTAAGCCGAAAGATGTAAGGAGGGGTTTTTGAACCAAAAACAAAGTTGGAGGGTATTTTTATACCAAAGGTAGAAGTAAGATATAGCCATTTCCAATAGGTTACGGGTATTTTTGGCCATTTTTTCCGAAAAAAATAATAACATAAACATTATAAAAATGCATAAACGTTAAATTTCTTTTTTTTGGAGAGATGGAGGATGTTCCTGAGGATGGAAATTGGAGTTTTTGTGTTGTTTTGCAATGGAGTTTGAGACTAATAAGACTGCTTATGTTATTGGAAGATGCTTTATTACTATTAGATTAGTGCTCAATTAGGAGGACTTCCAAAAAAGTAAAAATAAACATAAATGGAATTGCTAAATTATGAGTAACTAGTTGCAAAAATATAATAAAAATTAAGACAAAAAGCTTATAAGAATGATCGAATTATTCGAAAACAGCATGCCGGCAGTTAAATTAAAGATAAATCGCTAAGCTTTGAGAGATTTATCCATTTTGATTGGATAAAAAAAGAAATGGCCTTTGTGTATTTTAGTTTAAAAGTATGATCCTTTGTGTATTGATGCTTAGCGTTAGACATATTAATTTATGTCATTATCAAATCATATTTTCTTACACGTTTAAACTTCTTCATTTTTACAAGTATTTTTTAAACCAGAACTTTCTTAATCCAGCTACATTGATCAATCATAATTCAATAGAACTATCTTAATCCAGTTATTGAAAAGTATTTTTATTTTTACAACTTCATTTATTTTCTTTAAAAAATTAAGAATTATCTCATTCATAAAAAGGTGATGCCAGTGTATTGCTGTTGCTGCAAGGCTCAACCAAACTAACAGTACTACTATAGCACAAAGAATAATGATAACAATCACAAGGGTGACTTCTTTGTAGACGAATCAAATAGTTTTTCTTTATATTATTCAAATGGTAAGAATATTTGTTTCCATTAACACTAGTTCACCAATTTAGGAGCTTACAATTCAGTTGTTTTTACTATTTTAGCTCAAGTTACAACATAAGTACACTTCCTTGAATACCTTATTTCTCAATCCAAAGCAGCATAATGTTACTCAAAAGTCATGTTTTCCACCTCTTCTCTAATGGAATCAAATAGCACAGTGGAAAGATAACGCTCTCCAGAACTAGCGATAATAATCTGCATAGAGAGTTAAAACAGAGAATTTTAGGGCAGTGTTCAAAAGTTTTAAGGAGACACAGAAAGAGTGGTATTACTTATCAGCTTACTGAATAGATCTAACTTACCACAATAAGTTTCCCAGCATTTTCTGGCCTTTTTGCTACTTTTACTGCAGCAGCAGCTGAAGCCCCCGATGATATTCCTACCTGAAAATATTCCAAATGAAAAAGGAAGTATGTCGTGATGATAACAGAATGCACATCACAAATGAAGCGGTGGAACACACTACCACAAAAACAACTTTTAGCGGCAATATTGCACATTAGCAAAGAGTTTACCGGTTTTAGTTAATTGCATTTAGATCCACTGTCACTAAAAAGAGTGCTAATTGCCACTAACTCTTTATTGACCGGTGAACTTACCAGCAGACCTTCTTTCAATGCAAGAAGCTTTGCCATTTCAATAGCTTCATCACTAGATACCTGAACATAAATAAAAACAGAAGCTGATATCATACCAGGAAAAACTTAATACACACTGAACAGAAATTTAAATGTTTATAATCTGACAACTAGTATTTATAGGGTATGCAGCCTTACTTGAAGAACTTCATCCAGGATGCTGAGATCAAGAACAGGTGAGATTAAACCAGGACCAATTCCTTGGATTTTATGCATCCCTTTAATGGTAACATTTAATTACAATTTACACATATCAGTCTATGATAAAAAATAATTTACAGAATGTAGTGATGAAAACACGGTGTGAAAGATGAGCTGGAATAATTCTTTATATGGAACTAATACAATGGCATTCTCAAAGGGGGAAAGAAACTCGACTGACCTAGTTGTCCTCCATTTAGAAATGCATTTTCAGTTGGTTCTAAACCATATACCTGATTTTCCGACAAGACAAAGGAAGGAAAGGAAATCACAAATCAAGTCAAAAAGGAAAGAAGAACAATGCCGGTCACAAATAACCTTACCTTTATTTCTGGATTCTTCTCCTTAAGAAACCTTCCAATTCCTGTCACTGTGCCTCCAGTCCCAATCCCAGCAATTAAAATATCAACTTTCCCTCCCGTACAATTCCATATTTCAGGTCCAGTTGCTTCATAATGTATCTATAAAATGGATACTTGATAAGTGTTATATTTTTATAACAAATGAATTGAGTTATTTGTATAGACACCTTTGGATTGGCAGGGTTTTCGCTCTGATGCAGAAAATAACAGTTAGGTGTTCTATCTATTATCTCTTGGGCTTTCTGAAGCACACCATCCTTAACTTTGGCAGGATCCGTGATGTATAACTCAGCCCCCAAAGCTTTAAGAACAATCCTTCTTTCAATGCTATATTTTGCTCCCATCACTATCACAAGTTTATAGCCACGAGCTGCTGCAATAGACGCAAGACCAATGCCAGTATTTCCACTGGATATCTCAATGAGGACCGTCTTCAGCCACCATTATTTCAACATTATTGAAAACCAAAAAAATAGTTTCAGTTCAGCCTTCCAGATAAATGATCATAGACCACAGGGAAGTACAAGTAAAATTTGTGACTAAGTACTTGGAATCACATAATGTGTTCCTTTTTCCTCCTAATATATATTTATTCTAAAACAAACTTAACTAACCTTTCCAGGCGTAATCAGGCCCGTCTTCTGCATCTTTGATCATACTCCATGCGACCCTACATATTAAGAATTGGAAGTTAGAAATAAGATGTGAATAATTCAAGATTTTGCAAATTGAGCGAAGAAACAGGATGATGGGAGTGAAAGATAAACACCTATCTTTAATACTTGAGCATGGTTGCATTGTCTCCATTTTGGCTGCAATTTGGGCAGCACAACCTTCCGCGATTTTGTTGAGATATACCATAGGGGTGCTTCCAATAAGCTGCATTGTCAAGACAACAAAATGAGATGATAATGATGCTGAAAAAAGATGATGAAAATAATACCAATAAAGATCTCAGAAAGGAAACTACTTCCATAACATCTTTTGCGATCTCCCTCTTCTCTTCCATATTGTCTTGCTGACTCACTGAAATGATAAACAAGAGCTATGCGTAGTTAATAATATGAAGAAGATAGCCTATGTAACCTACTACAATCTCATGGAAGTGAAACCACAATGTATATATGATGAGCCAGATAACATAAGGAATGCATTATATATAGCAACCATACAAGAAAAAACTTGCTCAATCTTTGACACTCTCTTGGAAGGTAAAATTATGGCACTGCCTAACTCAACCTCAAATGGAGTTCAAGTAGTTATGAAAGATTTTTCTGCATTAATCCATAGAAGCAGACGACCTCCACTCCACAACAATTACTCAAGGAGCTGTGAACTGCCACAAAAGAACAGACATCGTCTAGTATCTGATTTTACTTGAACAGGAAAGGATGGTTACTTTGGGGAAATATCTTTTGATAAATTTAAGATTTCAAAGTTCAAAAATATTTTTTATTTTCTTAAATTTTGTGTCAAATCAAAATCAGACAAACAAATTGAAACAAAGTACTATTTTACCGTTGTTGATACTTAACATTAGACAATGGAAGCGTGGTGGTGCATGTCATAAATTTGGCTCAATTGATCATTTTCTTAAAATAGAGACTTGAATGAGTTGATATTGAACTCAATTCAAATTATTTTGAGACTTGATCCCAAACCTTAAAATTCTGGACGAATTAGGCGGGCTACCTATAGTTAGACTCATTTTTGACACCTCTAATCTTTAGTTTTTATGTCTAGTATTTTCTTAGCTTTAGACCAAATACTATATATAGGGTATTTCAAATATATACAATAAACTATAAAGTAATTAGTTTAGAATAAATATAGACATATTTTTATTTACATAAAAAATAGCCAAAAGTCATAGAAAATATACACTAACTATACAATATAGCTTATTTATACATGAGTTATACTAATACACATACTATACATTATGATAAACTCAAAAATATGTGTTAGCGTTTGATCCCAAGTTCTCAAATATTCTTGGCAAATCATATTTGGGTGAAGTTTCACCATGTGTTTGGCCCGGAATTTTCCCAAAAATATTTGACTATTTCAAAAAAGGAAAATGTGATTTTTACCCAAAAGTTCTAAAAAATATTTAAAATATCCATTTTATTATTATTTTATAATGAATATGTTCTGTTAAAAAATAACCATTTAATATAATTGATAACAATCAACAATAACAAAATAACAATATAGGCAAGACAATACATTATCGCATACTCAAACTTGCCACTGATTCAGTTATAATTATACCCCATTAAACACAAATTGTTCTTTTTTCTCAATTTTATCACTCAAATTAGAACTGAAACTTTTGTGGAGGTAGTAACAAATATTAGTTGGAATTAATAAATATTGAGTATTTTTGTATAAAATATAAAAGTTTGGGGTAATTTTTGAATTTTTTATTTCAAATATTAGAACTTGACCCAAATAATAGTGTTTTCTAGTATTTGGGAACTTGGGATACTTGACTAATATATTTGCCAAGTTATATGACCAAACACCACTTCCCAAGTTTTCCCCAAGTTTTTTCCAAGTATTCTTGTGGCCAAACGGGTCCTCAATATAACTTAAGTATACATTGATTATTCAATCTCGATCAATTCAAAATCACCTTTCAACAGTCCCAAATTTTAAATATGAAATCCTCTTGATATTTCAAGTCTTTTGATATATAATCCACTTGAATTTACTCACATTTTTTATATGTCAAAGGGACAAATATACCCCGATCTATCATAAATAGTATCTAAATATCCTCTGTTATACTTTTAGGATACTGATGCCCTTACCGTCTAATTTTTGGTATGTATATATCCTTTTGATTAACGGAGGGACACGTGTCTCAATCATAAAAGCCTACCCAAAATCTATTTGTTTTTTACCCATAATTAAAAAAATCCACCCAAATAACTAAAACCCAACCCAAATTATAACCTGAAATCTTCATATGCCCATTTCAAAAATAAAAATAATTTCATTCCTAAAAGAACTCAAATCTTGATACCAAAGGCTACAACATACATCTCAAATGAAAAGCAACACACTGAAGCATATCAAAGAATCAAATTAGAAACAAAATTAACATTAATGAACTTTCAAATTCCAAGGGAAAAAAAATCAATCTTGGGGTAAGAACTCTCTCTACTTCAATCAATAAATTACAAGCCCTAGCATGCTTAAAGAAGTAATGGAACACTTTGAAGACTAAATTGATGAAAATATCAAAATTTTATCAGAAAGGTCAGATCTAAAACCTATCACTACATTAGAAGACAAATTCCAGGATCGAAATGCTTCATAAAAAACTAAATTGAGCACTTTGAGCTCTAGATTGATGAGCAGATTCAAATTTTATCGGAAATCTCAGTCAACTTGAACGCTTTAATCTTTGCCTAGGTCTATTTCCATGGCAGTTGAAGCAAGACACTTCACTCAACAACAACAGCAAATCATTTTAAATCAATAAATGGATTTTCCTACAATACCCATATGGGATTCTTCTCTTTTACCGTTGTCGACGCCGGATTTTTTTTTTTGCCCTTTCCGTGAAATTTGATATAAGGTCTGATTTGGAAAATTGAATGGGTAACGGAAGTGAAGATTATTGGGGGTGTTTTTGGATTATAATTTGAGTGTGGTTGCAAGTTATTTGGGTGGGTTTTGACTTTGTTGGGTGGATATTTTAATTATGGGTAAAAATCAAATAAAATTCGGATGGATCTTCAAGATTGAGACACGTGTTCTTCAGTTAGTCAAAAGGATATATACATATCAAAAATTAGATGGTAAGGGCGTTAGTGTCTCAAAAGTATAACGAAGGATATTTAAATACCATTTATAATAATTCGGGGATATATTTGTCCTTTTTCCCAATAAACTTTGAAACTTTAATGGATGGTTGAGGAAGAAGGAAGGAAGACTGAAATCAGGCAGCAGCAAAGAGAAAAGGAAAAAATAAGGGAAGGAAAATAAGTCATTAATTATGAAACTGAAAGGAATAAAAAGAAGGGGATATCCAAAAGAAGGTATTCGACCAATTTCAATAATTTTTAAATTTGAACCAATTTTCGCAAATGACCGAATGATCACTTCGTCTGATTTTCCTTACTATAAATATGAACACATTGTAGTGGTATTTACGTGGAGCATTCTAGTAAACAGACATCATCTAGTAATTGCTTCTACTTACTAGTTTGGGATGATCATAAATGGATATGTTACTGTTGTTGATTAACTCACTTTTATGGAGTTTTTTTTTTAAAGTATGTTTAAGATTATAAAATTAAAATATCTTTTATTATATTTCACATATTTTGGTTTAAGATCTCAAATTTTTTATCTTTTTTATTTTTATCTTTTTTATTTTTATGTTAAGTCAAAATCAGACAAATAAATTGAAACAAAAAGTATACTATTTTGCCGTTATATATTCAACACGAATATCATATTTTTCCTTTTATTTTGGTTTCCCATTCTATATTCAATTTTCACATTGGAGCCCAATTATATTTGGATTCACGTAGCATAGGGGCCCATTAAGAAGGATCAAGACCTCTAATTAAGGGAGGAATAACTTTAATTTTGGTTTCCCATTCGATATTCAATTTTCACATTGGAGTCCAATTATATTTGGATTCACGCAGCATAGGGGCCTATTAAGAAGGATCAAGACCTCTAATTAAGGGAGGAACAACTTTATCCGCTATCTTGGACCTAACTCAAACTCAAAAGTTAGCTTATGAGGAGAGGATTGTCCAAGTTCCATATAAGGACACTAAATTTCCATCCCTTTTCTGATGTGAGAATTCTTAACACTCTCCCGCACGCCCAGACCTTGTTAACTAGAGCGTGGACACTATAATATGGGGCCCAACATCGGTGAACAAAGAATTGAAATGAGCCTAGCTATGATAGCATGTAAAGATGGATCTTGGACCTAACTCAACGGGTGTTCACGGTTTGGTTTGGGTCGGTTATTGGTCAAAACCAAAACCAAAACCAAAACCAAACCAACTTAATCGGTTTTAAAATTATCAAAACCAAACCAAACCAAATATAATATACATTTATCGGTTTGGTTGTTTTCGGTTTTGGTTTGGTTTGGTTCGGTTATTCGGTTATTAACCATACATAAAAATAAAAGAAACAATATATTCAAAAAGTGAAAAAAGTGACAACAATTTATTCAAACAAAAAAATAGTTAGAATGACTGGTATTATAGAACTTTCGATCATTGAATTTACTGAATAAAACTTCAAAATTCACTATTTTGGCATAGAAGGAAGAGACAATGATATTTTCAGTCCCACAAAGAATTTCCATAGACACTCATATACATGAAACCAATAAGAAAAATATTCTCACCTTGGACATTTTTTCTTTCATAAGTAAATTATAAATAAATTTTGATGAAACATATATAAAACCTTTAAAATTGTTTATGAATATAATATATTATGTATGTATAATAATAAAATTTATGTATATAACTTGTTGGTTCAGTTCGGTTATTTCTTCAATTTTTTTCGAACAAAACCATAACCAAACCAAATACTATCGGTTCTTAATAATCTAAAACCAAACCAAACCAAAACCCAAATTAAATCGGTTCATTTAATCGGTTTGATTTGGTTTTTCGGTTTGAATCGATTTTTATCCAAACCATGAACACCCCTAACTCAACCTTTAAGCTAGCTTATAAGGGGAGGATTGTCCAAGTTCCATATAAAGCGACTAAATTCCCATCCCTTTTCCGATGTGGGAATTCTTAACATGTCATTTAATAGAACTCTTTTAATCCATTTATAAAAGAGTTTTTTCTTATAATTTTTATTTATTTTCTTCAAAATATTAAGAATTATTTCATTCAGTAATGCAAATTGCATTCTTTTTAAATACTCAATCATGTATATAAATATTTAGTTTTTCACGAATACTATCGTGAAAAATTCTAGCCAGGAAATGATGAAAATGTTAAGATTTTGCAGTTATTTCAACAATGCATATTGTTAAGGTCTAATTCTGGTGTAAATTATAAAGGAGACGAGCTAAAACATACCACTTAGCACAAGAGAGGTTAATATCTGTAGGCAAGCAAATAGTTGTTCTTTGTACCATTCAAATATTAAGAATGTATTAGTGACCAATAGTTCATCCATTTAGGGGTTACACTTCAGAGATCTTCACTATTTTAGCTCAAGTTACAACATATAACTCCAAAGAAGCATAAAGTTACTCAAAAGTCATGTTTTCCACCTCCTCTCTAATGGAATCAAACAGCACGGTGGAAAGATAACGCTCTCCAGAACTAGCGAATATAATCTGCATAGAGAATTTTAGGCCAGTGTTCAAATGTTTTAAGGAGGCAGAGAAAGAATATGTTCTCAGCTTAATTACTGAATAGAATTAACTTACCACAATAAGTTTCCCAGCATTTTCTGGCCTTTTTGCTACTTTTACTGCAGCAGCAGCTGAAGCCCCTGATGATATTCCTACCTGAAAATATTCCAAAATAAAAAGTAAGTATAGCCGTGACGACGACATAATAATAAGAACACACATCACAAATGAAGCGGTAGACAAGCAATCTGTGGATTCAAATAAAAGTGATCTTACCAGCAGGCCTTCTTTCAATGCAATAAGCTTTGTCATTTCAATAGCTTCATCACTAGATACCTGAACATTATATAAAAACAGAAGCTGATATCATACCAGGAAAAACTTATACACACTGAACAGAAATTTAAATGTTTATAATCTGACAACTAATACAGCCTTACTTGAAGAACTTCATCCAGGATGCTGAGATCGAGAACAGGTGGGATACAACCAGGACCAATTCCTTGGATTTTATGTGGCCCTATAACGGTTAACATTTAATAAATAATTCACAGAAAGTAGTGATGAAAACAGAGTGTTAGAGATGAGCTTGAACAACTCTTTATATGGAACTAATGCAATGACATGTTAGTTGACTGACCTAGTTGTCCTCCATTTAGAAATGCATTTTCGGTTGGTTCTAAACCATATACCTGATTTTCCGACAAGGAAAGAAAATCACAAATCAAGTCAAAAGGAAAGAAGAACAATGCCGGTCACAAATAACCTTACCTTTATTTCTGGATTCTTCTCCTTGAGAAACTTTCCAATTCCTGTTACTGTGCCTCCAGTCCCAATCCCAGCAATAAAAATATCAACTTTCCCTCCCGTACAATTCCATATTTCAGGTCCAGCTGCTTCATAATGTATCTATAAAATGGATACTTGAGATAAGTGTTATGTTTTTATAACAAATGAATGAGTTATTTGTATAGACACCTTTGGATTGGCAGGGTTCTTGTCCTGACGAAGAAAATAACAGTTGGGTGTTCCGTCTTTTATCTCTTGGGCCTTCTGAAGCACACCATCTATACCTTTGGCAGGATCTGTGATGTATAACTCAGCCCCCAAAGCTTTAAGAACAATCCTTTTCTCAATACTATATGATCCTGGCATCACTATCACGAGTTTATAGCCACGAACTGCTGCAATAGACGCAAGACCAATGCCGGTATTTCCACTGGATGTCTCTAGAAGGACAGTCTTAAGCCACCATTATTTCATCATTTGAAAACCAAGAAAATAACTTCAGTTCAGCCTTTCAGATAAATTATAATAGACCACAGAATTCACATCACTATCAAGAGAAATGAACGTATTTACAAACTTCACCAACCTTTCCAGGGCTAATCAGGCCCCTGTCTTCTGCATCTTTGATCATACTCCATGCAACCCTACATATTAAGAATTGGAAGATAGATATAAGATGTGAATACTTCAAGATTTTGCAAATTGAGCGAAGAAACAGGATGAGGGGAGTGAAAGATAAACACCTATCTTTGATACTTGAGCATGGTTGCATTATCTCCAATTTGGCCGCAATTTGGGCAGCACAACCTTCCGCGATTTTGTTGAGATATACCATAGGGGTACTTCCAATAAGCTACATTGTGAAGACAACAAAATGAGATGAATGCTAAGAGTACCAAGAAAGATCTCAGAAAGGAAACTACTTCTGTCACATCTTTCGCGATCTCATGACTCTTCTCTTCCATATTTCCTTGCTCACTTACTGCAACAAGAAAAAAGAATTAAGCATCTTTAATTATAGGAAGAAGATAGAACATATGTAACCTACAACACAATTAAAACTAAGGAATAGTTTGTTCAAAACTGGTAATAAAAAAAGGAGCTGTTA
>JAJOOH010011018.1:0-11379 GCA_029582605.1 Solanum gracilifrons | reverse complement strand
CCCCCCCCCCCCCCCCCCCCCCCCCCCCCCCCCCCCCCCCCCCCCCCCCCCCCCCCCCCCCCCCCCCCCCCCCCCCCCCCCCCCCCATCCAAGCCAGATATTCTGATTTGTATACCAATTTATGTTGCGTTAATATCAATTCATGTCTTTCAGTACAATTATTCTAATTTCTGTATCATTTTTGTATAATTTGAGATGATTTACATTGATTTGGGATAAGTTCTCGATGTATTGTAGGACTCAAAATGCAAAAAATCAATGCACAAAGTCCTCTTCTTTGTTGATTTATGTAGTGTTGGTGGATGTCCAATGATGGCATGAAATCTTTGAGACCTGAATTTTCAATTTTGATGACACCTACAAGCAATTTTTCTGAGGATTTTTCCCGTTGTTTTGAGACTTGCATCTTTATAACTGTTTATATTGATGTATAAATGTTGCCTAGAATGACATTTAGAGATGTAATAGTTGTTTCTTTATCATATATGATGCTTTAGAGATGTAATAGCTGTTTCTTACTTTACTTCTGGATTCAATCATTTTGAGATCAATAAATTTCACATTTTGTTTTATACTTCCTTGTATTTATTTCATTTTGATGGTACACTGTTAAAATTGGGGCGAGTTTTTCAGTACTCATATAACCCAAAGTATCTATATCATCATATAATAATCTGTCTTTGTTGATTTAGCAGTTGATTTTTTCTGTCTTCCTTCCGGAATGTAGAAGAATCCTGTGTTTTAATCCGAAGATGGAGATCTCATATCCTATTGCCTTGTGGAGCGGAATCTCTGCTATTACTATTTGGGATTGACCATGAGATATACATTCATTTCAACTAATTTTTAATTGTTTTGCTTGTTAAGAAATATATTATAAAGATCACCATTTTTGTCAGTTCTGCAATTCTGAGTCCTCCGTCAATTGAGTATCTGTTTGTTTTTCTCATGTAAACTTTGTTAGCAAAATTGATTTTTTTGTGATTGAGATGGAAGTGATGAATATTTCCCCAGATGATCGAAGCTGAAATTACTGAGCGCTTTTTATGTATCTTCTCCTTATAGGGGAAAATCCAAGCCAGATATTCTGATCCGTCTCTGTTTATATGAAAAAGGTGATCTTATTTTTTGTTTTTGAAATAGTTTGATTGATTATTGTTGAATTTGTTTGTCTATGATGATTATTTCACCAGATGATCGAAGCTTGAAATTACTCAGTGATTTTACTATATTTTCTCCTTATAGGGGATAATCCAAGCCAGATATTCTGATCCATATACCAATTTATGTTTTGCTTTTGTTAAGTTCTGTTCTTTCTTATTGTATATCAGTGCATTTTGTACACAATTTACATTGATATGGGACAAGTTATTGTGTATTGTATGACTCATAATGCTAAAATCATTGCACAATGTTCTAATCTTTGTCGATGTATAAAGTGTTTGGATATATTTTTTCTTCAAATAATTTGTTTGATTGAATTATGATGTGTAAGGATGATGAAGAAATCATTCGGATTCCCACTGATGTATATACGTGATTACTACAACCAGCTACTTCTGACTTCACATCAATTCTCTATGTTTTTAAGTATTTTTTTTTTGGCTGATTTGGGGATTTCCAGTGATGGCATGAAATCTTTGAGACCTGAATTCTCAATTTTGATGACAACTACAAGCAATTTTTCTGAGGATTTTCCCCATTGGTTTTTAAGACCTACATTTTTTCAACTGTTAATATTGATCTATTATGTTAGGTTTTAGAGATGTAATTGTTGTTCCTTACTCTACTTAGGGATTCAATCATTTTATAACAATCAATTTCTCTATGTTCAACTTCTGTCTTTTATATTTAGTATTCTGTATTTTCTTCATTTAACAATTGTAGAGGAGATCTAATTTTTGATTTAACTCCCAATTCATTTGAATTTTGTAGTTGATTCCATTTCTGATAGGAGTTCTACTAATCTCAAAACCAGCCATTTGAATGTAGTACAACTGATTAACCTGTTGCAACATGACAACCACCTTTACTAATTGAGCAACTTGGGTGACAATGCTACGCACTTTAAGGGAGCAGAACATGGTGGTGGACAGGCTTAGCAGGGAAAGCCTCAATTGCTGAAATTTTGGAAGACCAACCATTTTCATAGTTCCTCCACTGTTTTCAAATAGAGTAGTATAGACATTTGGGAACTATGTATGTACTCAAGAAAGCTGTGAATTTTTGTAACTCTTGTTAAAACTATTTAATATGATGCCTCACAATTTATATTGGTAATCTATTTTGATTCAAGCATTATGACCAAAGAGTGGTGCATATGCAATCTTCTATTTTGTGAAGCTAAATTTTTTGTTCAAAATCTCAACAATATAAGAAAGTGCATCTTTTCATAATTTATATTGTTTAAACATTTAACTTTTAGGATAAAAGGATGTTGAGGTTTGTTTAAATGTCATGTAACAAGGAGACTTTAATAATTGTAGTGGTTACCAAAGTCGTCAGTTCCCCTTCCAATTTGATATAAACCATTATTCACAAAATATATGCAAGCATTTACAGAACATGTAACAAATGAATTCATAAGTGGATGAATTAGCTGTCCTCTATCATGTTGGTCAGAGCTCTACCTTCATATCACGTGATGGATGGATACTAGGCATCTCTGGTGAGAGAATGCAAAACTATGCTTGTCGACTTGAGTCGAGCTAACTTTTGATCGAGGACTATTCATGTAAAGTGTTTGTAGCATCAATTCCAGAAACTGTGTTCATCTCACACAAAACAAAATACCAAAAAACATAAGGTGTCAGGTTATATCTATCTCTGCTCCTTGATCGAACAAAAGCCGTTCAAAAGCCACTAATGCAAGGCATGAAAACATTGACAGCTTTGGGTGGGATAAGCAGATATTGGTTCTTGCAATGGCCTGCTTTATACAAAAACCCTTGACTCTGCAACAGTCCAAATAGGCACTAAAAAGCTATTGAAATTTGAATAAAATGATAATACTCATACAGCTTGTCCATATGTCGATAAAACTCTAGAATATTTCAGATGAAAAAAAAACTTAGAAAATAGATTGCCTCTGTGAAGCTTTCTTCCCAAGGATTGCCTCCCAAACCACTGGCAAAAATGGCCCTTTCTTGTCCAAATATTCCCGAACAGCCTTATCGTCAACGATGAAGCCTTTTTGCCTCACCAATTTAATCATGTTTTGGGCATCTTCAAGACTTTTCTCCTTGCAAAATCCATCAACCAAAGTCACAAAGGTCACCACGTTGGGGGAATGTCCAGCTTCCAACATTTCCAAGCAAAACTCAAATGCATCATCTAATCTCTTGCCCTGACTGAGCCCGCGGATTAAGATACCGTAACTAAAAGCATTAGGAATGATGCCATTACCTTGCATTTTACGGAAAATCCTCACAGCATCATCAAATTTTTGGGCTTTAAAAAAGCCATCTACCACGGCAGTGTAGATAACAACTTCAGGTATTGTACCCTTTTCACGCATCAGACCAAAGAGCTTCATCGCCTCCTGTACCAAGCCGTCCTTGCAAAGCCCATCAAGCATTGCTACAGCATTTGGTATTAGGCCAGTTTCTTTCATTTTCTTGAATATCTCATCAGCATCTTCTGGTGGAGCTGGAGGTGCCTCCGAAACAGGAGAGTCACTACTTTCACCTTTGGGGTGGAGTGCAGGGTTTGTGTTTGGGTTTTCCTCTTTACGATCAAATCCAAGCTGAAATCTTTTCAGAAAATCTTCACTATCCTGAGACTTCATTTGACCTCCATTGTTCTCACCGGATCTTCTAAGAGTTGTAGAATGGGTGGGGTTGTTGCTGGAATCAGCTCTTAAGGGCCTTCTGAAATCATCTCTTAAGGGCCTTCTGGAATCATCTCTTAAGGGCCTTTTGGAATCACCTCTTAAGGGCCTATTCGGTATAGGATCAGGAGGAGGAGGATAGTTGGACTGAGTGAATTCATCAGAGTAATTGCTGTTTGAGCTGCTAAATGAGCGTATTTTTGTTGAAGGAAGTATCTCATTTACATTTACCTTAGGACAACAGAGACTGCTGTAATATTTCCAATAAATGCTAATACCCTTCTGTCTCACTAATGTTGTTCTCATAATGCTTATATACTCGCTTCGAAACAACGCAGGCTAGTTTTTCAAGGCAGCAAAGATGGCTTTATCCTGAAGATCAATAAAATAGAATTTCAGCTCAAAGTCTTTTATACAGTGCATTCAAAGACAGCATAGCACTCTTATGCACTTTCTTTACGCAGTGTTATAAAAAAATTGGATAGAAGATTAAACTACATGTAATGAGAGTAAAAAAATGATGATACCGACAATAATAGAATACAAGAGCACGCGAAGCAGCAGTGGAAGATAAGACGGTAATAGTAAAGGTGTCAGAAATCAAAGGCTAAGACAGAAAATAAGCAGTACAGCAGCTAAGGGCACAACATCAGTATGTGCCAAGAACAGATAAGTTCACACAGTGGCGGTGCCACCACTGTCCAAGGGATTTCAATTGACACCCCTTTGCAGGGAAAAATACATAGTGTAGTATACGATATGTTGAATCCTCTTTGTTATGCTTCACAATTTTGGGTACAACAAGGCCTACAAAGGCGAAAGAGTTTTGAAAGCTCCTTCCCCTGGAAAATGAGCATATTCACAATACAGAAACTCTTTCAATCTCAGTTGTTTCTGCTCTTAATCTATACTAGAAGAGCTTGTTAAATCTCGAGAATATGCTTATCTTAAGGACAATGTCTTTAACACGCCTCAAACTACAAGAATTTCGTGTGTTTTTCAACAATATTGTCCCCAACAAAGAGACAAGCTTTGGAATCTGCATGTTTAACATCATCTACCAAGTACATAATCTATTGGTTCAAATATAATCCAGAATGCAGGTACAATATAAATAAGGATATTACTCAAAAAACTATAAACAAAAGGCACTATACATACATAGACATCTAAACCGGCAAGTGACAACTAAATACTCCAATTTTGAGAATGTACGTCTAAACACATCAACGCATCTCCAATTTGAAGTTTCTGGCTTGTCGAAGTACAAAAAAACAACGATGATATTCACCAACTTTTAAGAAAAAGTGTCAATATTCATTGCAAATGTAGTTCAACTGTATATACAGTCAAGTTGACTAATTTTCTGAGCTAAATGGGACAAGATTTGTTTTTTAAGAAAAGATTCAAACTCAAATATTAGTAGCAATTCTCCTTGTACCGATCAAATTGGTCCTTACTGTATATAAGTAGTGGATGCTTTTTAGTCCTAAACCCTAAACTTAACCACTTCGACTCCACCCTCCTTCTCCAATTGAACCCAAATCTCCATCAAAAGTAATTTTTGATGACTGGTGTCCATGCCAACTTTCATGCAATATGAACTCAATTTTGCATAAATAACTTGAACATACACCAAGATTAACTCACTCACTCATCGGTTCACTAACTAATCTTACATCTAACTATATATCCATAACCATATAAATTAATCTATCATCATCATTTAGCAAAAACATGTACCTTTACAAACAAAACACAAACCAATAACAACATATCAATCAATATATCCCAGAAAATTCATTTTACAGTTTCTCAGAACCCTCTCAACACTTACCCTCACCATCTCCTACCTCAAATCCAGAAAACACCAAACAAATATCTACCGAAAAACAATACTTATTCACTCATTTTGATAACAATAATTACACACTCAGCTCATTAGAAAGCAAATTCTAATTGCACAAACAATTTCATATCCATAATTAAACAATAAAATAACAAAACATTAGCAAATCTAACTGAAAACTCACCGAGAAAGCAAGCGAAGCTGAAGTTCTTTCTCCTTTGATGCTTTTGAACAATAAGGTTTGCTTTTATGTGAGAAACCTTAGACGAAAGAGTATTATGGGCTTCTAATAGGCCCATTTACTCTTTTGGGGATGAAGTTGCAAGAATAGACAATTTAAACTATAGCCATATTATACAAAAAATTGCAAGTTTAGCCGATTTGAAATTAATTTTGGACATTTAATTTTGTGCCTATGCAAGACTAAAACTTAAGATGGTGGATATCAATATAACCCTTAGACATAGAGAGACTTTACTGAGAAATATGAACATTATTGTTGAGGGATGCTAAAATCTTTAGTTGTCAACTGGTTCTTGAAAAGAAAGGAAGCTATGCACATTGTATAACTATCTACATTTTCCTCGGAAGAATTGGGGTCAGTCGCAACAAATTATTTGTGGGGTAGTTTTTGAAGATATAAGAGAAGACCTGCTAAATATTTGTCTTAAAGAATTTTATTTAGAAAAGGAGAGTGCTAATCAAGGTATTCGTTCTTTATTGCTATTCCTATTTTATTTTGATAATCGTGGTGTCCGGTCTAGCTTGCACGTACCTTGCGACTAATTCCATAGGATACTATTACCTCCCACCAACAATAGGTACCAGACTACCAGGTAACTCCCAATAAGATTAGAAAAGCATATTCCTGGCCTAAAAGATCTGCTTCTTCATATTCTACACATGACACAATGGAATATGCTTATCTAATCTTATTGTGGCATCCCACTTCTTCCTAAAAGATTATTTAGATGCACCTAATGGAAAACAGGGGAAGGATATTACAGTGCACTCACTAATAACTACTCTCTCAGTCCCAATTCCTTCGGCACTTTTGCTTATCGAGAGTCAAGTTGACTAATTTTCTGAGCTAAATGGGACAAGATTTGTTTTTTAAGAAAAGATTCAAACTCAACTATTAGTAGCAATTCTCCTTGTACCGATCAAATTGGTTCTTACTGTATATAAGAAGTGGATGCTTTTTTAGTCCTAAACCCTAAACTTAACCACTTCGACCCCCAAAAACACTGTTAAACTTAGCAAGTCCCCTCTGCAAATACTCGAACTTCCACATTCACTGAATCATTTTCTAGCAGCAACCAGAAGGGCGAAAAGTACCAATTGTATTTCTTAAACAAGAAAATCGGTGGAAGAGAGACAGATAAATTCTCCAATATCTTCAATAATTAAAATCAATTGTGAACCCATTATAACTGTAATCAAATTTAAGGTAGAAACTTATGAAATCTTATTAGTATTAAAAGAGTGAACAAGAAAAGGCATGAGCATCAAACTAATATTCCTTGGTAAACATCCCATAAAGAAAGCCTAAAAAAAACTTCAAGAGTCCATCAAGCCATTGTTTCTCAAGTGATCACTGTGAATTCTGAAAAACAAATTGCAAAAACAAACACACAAAAAACTACATTGTTCGAATCATTTGATTAGTCAAAACATATCATTTCCCCCAGTTGTTTAGATCATTGATTGGTTAAAACCTATTATTTCCTCAATTCAAACAGTCACACTTGAAGGGTTTGCTCTACCAAGTTTTCACTAAGCCAACACCGATTGGAACAAAATCCGATTCCATGGTTAAAACTTCACAGTTTTTTGGGTGGAAATGTTAACTTTAGGGTTTAAGACTAAAATCATCCATTTTTTACCTACATTAAGTGCTATACATCAAGGACCAAAACAGTATAACACCAATACAAAAAGCACCATTTTAATCATTTTCCTCTTGTCTATGACAGCAACAACAACAACATACCCAATACAATTACATAACTGATGTCTGAGAAGATTAGTATATACACAAATCTTACTTCTACCTTATCGAGGTAGAGAAAAGGTTTCCTTCATTTAATCTTCTCCATGACAACAACAACATACCCGATATAATTACACAACTGGTGTGTGAAAAGGTTAGTATATACGCAAATCTTACTTCTATCTTGTCGAGGTAGAGAAACTATTTACTTCATTTTAATCATTTTCCTCTTCTCCATGACAACAACAACAACATACCCAATATAATTACGCAACTGGTGTAAGAGAAGGTTAGTATATACGCAAATCTTACTTCTACCTTGTGGAGGTAGAGAAACTATTTCCGTCATTTGATAACAAAAATTACATACATTCGCACTTGGATAATCAAAATTTGCAATTCATTTATTGGATTTTACAACAAATTCTATGATTTCTTCCCAAAAAAAAAAAAACACAAGAAATTCATCGCTACAAAACATATGTTAACAAAAACAATTTACTCCATATTTATTAAGAAAGTGAACTTACCGTTTGAGCTGAATTTCGCCGCAGAAGCCAGAAAGAGAGTTCAACAATGGAGGAACTGAGTACTGTAAACAACATTACAAAAAGTGCAGTTGTGTTGGATTTGGGCCAGCATTGTGTGAGTTAATAGTCCAATAATAATATGGGCCTTTCCTGTCTGACAATTGCACATCGTAGCCGTATTGGTCGGTTCGGTTCGATTTTGAAGTTTATCACTTCAATTTAAGATATTGGCTTATCAATTATTGATTTATCGATTATTGATTGTTATCAATTTGGTTATCGGTTTAACCATTAAGATTTAAGACATAAAAAAAATCATTGAAAATCACTTTAAAAAAAGGTGACAAACCAAATGAACCATGCACATGAGTAGAAAAATTGCATCTTGCTTAAAAGCAAATACTGTCACAATATAGAATAACCGAGAGTTTGAGATAGCCAGAAATAAAAGAATGAAACTAAACTTTAAGTCATGGACTTTATATACCAAATTGTATAAATACAATTATTTAATTTACTATTGGGTTATACCGTTAAAAAAATCAATAACCCATTACAAATAAATCAATAACTTTTTATGATTCGATTTATTGGTTTCGGTTCAATTTTGAATCACCCTAAGTTTTAGTCTTGCATAGGCACAAAATTAAATGTCCAAAATTAATTTCAAATCGGCTAAACTTGCAAAATTTTGTATCAAATGGCTATAGTTTAAATTGTCTATTCTTGCAACTTCATCCCCTAAAGAGTAAATGGGCCTATTAGAAGCCCAAAAAATTCTTTCGTCTAGGGTTTCTCAGATAAAAGCAAACCTTATTGTTCCAAAAGCATCAAAGACGAAAGAACTTAAGCTTCGCTTGCTTACTCTGTGAGTTTTCAGTTAGATTTGCTAATGTTTTGTTATATTATCGTTTAATTTTGGATATGAATTTGTTTGTGCAGTTTGAATTTGCTTTCTAATGAGCTGAGTGTGTAATTATTGTTATCAAAATGAGTGAATAAGTGTTGTTTTACGGTAGATATTTGTTTGGTGTTTTCTGGATTTGAGGTAGGAGATGGTGAGGGGAAGTGTTGAGAGGGTTCTGAGAAACTGTAAAATGAATTTTCTGGGATGTATTGATTGATATTTTGTTTATTGGTTTGTGTTTTGCTAGATGATGATTGATTAATTAAAATGGTTGGATATATTTAGATGTAAGATGAGTTAGCGAATGGCTGAGTGAGTGAGTGAGTGAATTGTAGTGTGTGTTTTAGTTATTTAGGGAAATTTGAGTTCCCATCTGTTCTAACCTTGGTGGGTACTGGTTACTGATGTGAGGTGGCAGGATCAATTGGAATTAGTCGAGGTTCGCCGAAGCTAGCCTGGTCACCACTGTTATCAAAAAATTGTTTTATTGTTTTCTGAGTGGTGGAATGAAGTTGTAAGTGAGAGTTATTTTTGCCTATGTAGTTTGGTTGGTTTGGTTTGGCCTATCTAGTTGGACTGCCTCCAGTCTATGTGATTATGGTTCATTTTGCTCCAGGAATGCCATCTATTATTGATATTGTTTTGTTTGTATGGTGTGGGACGGATTCTTTTATTGATATTGTTTTGTTTGTATAGTGTGGGACGGAGTGTTAATGTATGAGTGGAGATAAAGGAAAGTTTTAGATACTGTTGCAGTTTAATATATATCCTTACTTGTACTGTTTGTTCTGTTAAATGTCCTGGTATTCAGTGTCTTGTCTTGGAAGTTAATGTAAGTGCAACTTCTGCATGGATTAAATGTAGGCGAAGAAATGCTCAGGAAATACTGCTACACCGGTGTCCTTTGAACTTCTTTGTATTCATTTTGATGAAATCACATAAATCTTGAAACTTTTCATATTTGAATCATGACTACAGGAATGCCTCTTGTTTTTTTAGATGATGTTACACTAGTGCACAAACTTTTACACGATCAAATATAAATTCTTAAAATGCTTACTGTATTTTCCCGGAGTGATTTGTTGTTGTTTGAATCATAATGTTTTATTATGCTTTCTTGCCTCCTAGGGAAGCCTCAAATTGCTTTTCAAATTTCATAGATCTACTTTTTTAATGGAAAAACCATGTTCTGTTGCATGTTGAAGTGGTGCTTTGTTATCCTCGTCATATATTTCCTAAGGTGTTTCCAATTCTTAGTAACTTAATTCCATGTTTCAGCATACACAGGTAAACCATGAAGCATAACAATGTTATCCCCAACGGTCACTTTAAGAAGCATTGGCAAAACTATGTAAGGACATGGTTTAACCAACCTGCTCGCAAAACAAGGAGACGCGCTGGTGAGTTTCCCACTTTTTTGATGGCTTTAAATCTCAAATTCAACTTTGGCTCAAGAATACTTACACTGACTGACCTGTTTTTCTTTTGCCAACTCCAGCTAGGCAAAAGAAAGCTGCAACGATCTTCCCTAGGCCAACAGCGGGATCACTCCGACCTATTGTTCATGGACAAACACTAAAATACAACATGAAAGTTAGAGCTGGCAGGGGATTCTCTCTAGAAGAGTTGAAAGTAAGATTCGTTATCTTTCATTTGTTATTCGATATAATCTGCCAAAATATATCCTCCTTCCCATGTACTCATATCTAGAGATTCCAGTATATCAAGCAGTTTTTTTTGTTTTGTTTTCAGGCAGCTGGTATCCCCAAAAAACTTGCTCCAACTATAGGCATTGCCGTGGATCACAGGCGCAGGAACAGATCCTTAGAAGGTCTCCAAACCAATGTCCAGAGGCTCAAGACATACAAAGCCAAGCTAGTTATCTTCCCAAGGCATGCTAAGAAAGTCAAGGTAACCCTGAAATTATTGTAATCATAACCAGTCTGCTATTGATGATCGAAGAACTTTTTGTTTGTGGTATGAGCATCTGAACTTACATCTCAACACTATTAATTGCACAGGCTGGTGATTCTAGTGCTGAGGAACTTGCTAATGCCACTCAAGTCCAGGGTCCTTACTTGCCTATTGTTAGAGAGCAGCCAGCTATCGAGCTTGTGAAGGTCACAGATGAAATGAAATCATTCAAAGCTTATGGCAAGCTGCGTATTGAGCGTACCAATGCTCGTCATGTTGGTGTGAGGTTGAAGAGAGCAGCTGAAGCTGAGAAGGAAGAGAAGAAATAAGACATTTGAAATGTCTTATAGCCTTGCG
>JAJOOH010011017.1:0-13331 GCA_029582605.1 Solanum gracilifrons | reverse complement strand
GTGAAATGTTAAAATTAGAGAATTGTCAAATTAGAAAATATTTTTAAAAAAAACACAAACTAAAAATTAATAAAAGATAAATAAATTAAAAGGACGCGAATATAAGTTTGTATTTTTTTCCATTGATTCAAAATAGATTTAGAACTACGCCTTTAAAATTTAGATGATTTGAATCTAAAGACGCAAAAAGTGTGACATAAATTTATACAAATAAAATAGAATAAATCAAAAAATTTAGTTTTGACTCCTAAAATAGTAACAGTATCATTCTTTTTACGTAAACAAAAAGGAATATTTTCAAACAAAGATAAGGTTAAATATTAGAACTTTCGCCTTTCGTTCGTCCCCTCATTTTCACTTATTAAATATTTTGCATATTCAATCAACTTGCATTCTTAGAGGTGGATATTTATTTTCAAGCTCCTATTCTTTCTATATATATATATATATATACTAATTTTTTGACACGTGTGTTGCACGTGATTACCAATTCAAAATATATGTTATAGTAATCGTCATATATATATCTTATTCACACAAACATATGAAGATGGTGAATGAAAAATTTATTAGTTAAATGCAATAATGTATATATTTATCTCACTTTGATGAGGTTCAATCATGTAGTTAGTCTTATCTCACTAATATTACCTTATAGACATTATTTGTTTTGTATTTTTCTTGTCATCTAACCAGATGTGTTTTGTTTGTGTATTCCACGTCAAATTGTTTAGATGTCATATGAGCATATAAAGAGAACAACTACATTTTATATATTCACATATTTTCACATTTGTTGTGAGATATTTTTTTTCAAAAAAAGAACTCGAAATATTTTAAAATAATATTTTTTAAAGTTAGAAGACCTTGTTAACTTGATAATACATTTGTGACATTTATAATACTTTAATTTAAATACAAATACCCACCCAAATGTAAATATATATTTTCATTAATGAAAATATTTATCTCATAAAATTAACTATTACATAAATAATAAAAATTAAACTAATACAAACTTCAATTGGCGTTATTACAAGTCATATGAACTTTTCTTCATCCAAAATATTAAAATATTATGATATAGTAAATAAGTAAAACAAAAGGGGGGCTAATATCCTAAAAGGTCACTCAACTTTGAAAATTTATCTAGTAAAGTCACTGAACTTTATTTTGTATCAATAAAATCACCCAATTTATGCATTTATATCAATAAAATCACTCCACTAAATTTATCATTAATTATTTTTTATAATATGTAAACATAAACCCCACAAATAAATAAACTTTTAAGAACTCATTAAAAAAAATTACGAACAAACTTAATTACCAATTACTCTTATGATATTACAATAAACAAATATACACTAATACTCAAGCAAATGCACTACGAAAACTCGAAGCACACAAAATTCAACTTTATTTTCCAACTTCTGTCTACGAGTTTTTCTTTTTCTGGTTTCAGAAAGTTGTGAGGATTTGTAAAAAAATAAATTCTGCTCTGTTTCCGGCTAATTTCATATTGCAGTTGTATTGGTGAGTATATAAAAAAAATTATTGAACTTTTATTTTGTTCCGTTTTCAATGCTTTTTCTATGAAAAAATATTTGTGAAACCCTTTAATTTCGTGGAAAATGATACTTACTTAACCTTTTTCTCTAGAAATAATAATTGTAGAGCAGGAAATTTCATATGATATTTTTGTATATTTATTTATTGTAATGCCATAAGAGTATTTATTTCACTAATTAATTTTGTCCGTAAAATTTCTTAATGAGTTTTCTTTAATTTTATTTACTTATGGGATTTATGTTTCATGGTATAAATTTTTTTTTATAATCATGCCAATCTTAGTTGATTGATTTTATTGATACAAATGCATGAATTGAGTGATTTTATTGATACAAATGCATAAGTTGAGTGATTTTATTGGTATAAAACAAAGTTCAATGACTTTGCTAGATAAATCTTAAAAGTTGAGTGACCTTTTAAGATATTAACTCACAAAAGGGCAATGTTTATATAGAAATAACTATTTTGAAGCAAATTTTTTGAGAGTCTAAATCACATAAGTAACATTAATAAATAAAGTCATTCTATTGTCTTGAGCACCAAAAATAAATCGTGACAATTCTCTAAATTTTGGAAAAAGATATTCAGAAGCATATATCTACATTATAAGAGAAATTGTTAACAAAAAACAAATGATTTTAAACTACATCATGTTAACTTCGTATATTGGAACATTACATACTAATAATGTATATATGAAGGGAAAACAATTATTATATCATCAAAATTATTGTCCTCAAGGACTCGAGGTTATGAAATATATCCTCTTAGGATAGAACGACTTACGTCATCAAAATAGTGGTACCTCATATTCCGCTAAACTTTAAACTCACTCAACGATAATAAATCACACAAAAAATTTTGAAATACAAGAAGAAGAAGAGTAGAAGATTAAAAAAATTGTGGTGGAAAATTGAGAGGAAGCCCCTCTATTTATAGTCAACAAAGGGTAGTATGAACAAATATTTTTTGTGTCTTAGCTGAAAAGTCATTACTTTTCCGAGAAGTCACAACCCTTTGGAAATGTCACAACTTATTGAAAAAATCACAACTGGAAAAGTCACAACTTATAGAAAAAGTCACAACTCATCGAAAAATCACAACCCTTTGAAAAAGTCACAACTCATCGAAAAATCACAACCCTTTGAAAAAGTCACAACTCATCGAAAAATCACAACCCTTTGAAAAAGTCATAACTTATCGGAAAAGTCACAACTCATCAAAAAAGTCAAAACCTAAGTTAGGAATATTATAGTAATTTAACATTCAAGTAATTAGGAGTTCATGTTTTTAAGGTTATATATATATCTTGAGAATAAAATATCTACATGTGTTTATCGGAGAAATTATGTGTCTGCCGTAACAATTAAATTTTCTTGAAATGAGGGTTGTTTTTATAAGTGAAATTAGGATCAATTAAATTCTTTTCTTTTTGACTTAGTCGATAAAATAAGAATAAATTTTTAAAATATTGATTATACTAAAGAAGAAGAATATGAAATCAATCATATTATTGATTTGGCTTTGGGGCAATTAGGCCAATTGGAATGGTGTGAGGTCGAAGATTGTTGAGAGCTCGCCTCGAGTAGGTGATAAACATGGATCGAGGGGAGAAGGTCTAGTGAAAACAATATTTGTAGCCACCGCTCACATACAAACATCACGATATTACTAATTTGACAAACTCCCGATGTCATATATTTATACCATGTTGTTGTTGTCTAATGGATCGAGAATGGAGATACTAACCCTGATCCAAATATAATTAAGATAATGATTCTACGTGTCGAAACGTATAAATCTACCTACCAAACCCGATTTTAATCCCATACAACATGCCGAAAACTTGTTGCATACATATTCGACGAAATTCACATAAGTATAGTTTTACTATAGGTAATTTAATAATGTTCTCATTTACTTGGTGCACTTGATCCAAGACACAAGTCAAGATCAAACAAAGAAGTGACAATAAAAGCAAAAAGATTCAAGCTAAAAAGATAAAATTGTTGTATAGTTGTTAATTGAGGGGTAGAATAGACAATGACATAAGTTTCGAAAACTACAAGACTATGATAGGTTTTATTAGTAAAGATAAAAAAAATTACTCTTGTTATCCAAAAAGGCAGAGTAGGTACAATATTTCTCTGTCCATAATTACTTGTCCATTTTTGAATTGATACACCTATTAAGAAAACAATGATTGTCATAGTGAATTTATCATTTTATCCCTATGAATTATGAAGCAGATGAATTAAAAACTTAAAATTTTCAAAAAGTTCTACCTTTTTCAAAGTAGTTAATTGAGGGTATAATAGGTAAAAAAAAATTGTCATTTCTTAATTTGTCAAAATGAACAAGTAATTAGAGACAACTAAAAAAGAAAAGATAGACAAGTAATTAGGGACAGAGGGAGGGAGTATAACAAAAAAGTGACAATAAAAGCTAAAAAGATAATATTGTTGTATAGTTGTTGTAAATTGAGGGGTAGAATGGACAATGACATAAGTTTCGAAAACTACAAGACTATGATAGGTTTTATTAGTAAAGATAAAAAAAAGTTACTCTTGTTATCCAAAAAGGCAGAGTAGATACAATATAACTTTAGATTATATTAGAAAATAGAAATAAAGAGGTTGAAAAAGCCACGTCAAGATAAACCAACTTTTCTCTATATATCTTATAATAAGACCCCTAATTTTATTATATCCACATAAAACTTTCCCTCTATGCACTAAAATCTCACATGGCTACTCCTCTCAAGAATACCAATAGACTTTCTCTTGCAATGGAAAGAACTGGCCAATGGTTCTACTACTATCTCTTAATTAATCTTTTTACTTCTTAATATATCTGTTTTGTTTTGTGTTAACATTATAGTCCATGCTACAGGGTATTTTCACAAGAAATTCCAACTGATGTTATTGTTGAAGTAGGTGAAGCAAACTTTAATCTTCACAAGGTATGTACACATTCAAGATCTAGCTAGCTAGTACCACTGCACCAAAAATGATATTTAGCAGCAATTAATACTGAATTCAATGACAATTAACTAATGCTGTTGTTTTTGTTATGTCAGTTCATGCTAGTAGCAAAGAGCAATTACATAAGGAAAGTTATACTTGATACTAAAGAAAGTGATGTAAGTCGTATAAACTTATCGGATATTCCTGGAGGGCCAGAGATGTTTGAGAAGGCAGCTAAGTTCTGCTACGGAGTTAACTTTGAAATCACAGTACATAACGTAGCTGCTCTTCGTTGTGCTGCTGAATATCTTCAAATGACTGATAAATACTGTGACAACAATCTTGCAAGCCGGACAGAGGATTTTCTAGCTCAAGTTGCCTTGACTAGCCTTTCTGGTGCACTTGTTGTGTTGAAGTCATGTGAAAATCTTCTTCCTCTTGCACATGATCTCAATATCATTCAAAGATGTGTTGACATCGCCGGTGCAAAGGTAGTTATACATTATCTATTCTTATGTGATTAGGTGATAGACTCAACTTAATTATAATTATATATCCTTGTAGGCGTGTGTGGAAGCGAATTTTCCTAGCAGATCACCACCAAATTGGTGGACGGAAGAGTTAACTATCTTAGATGTAGCTTTTTTTGAAAGAATTATTGTTGCAATGAAAGCTCGTGGGGCAAAAGCGTTAACAATAGCAAGTGCTATAATCACATATACAGAGAGATCTCTTCGTGATCTTGTACGTGACCACTCAGGAAACAACACGAGATTAATGGAACCAGAGGATTCGGATATGAGAATTCATCAACGGGAACTTCTGGAGTCGATTGTGACTCTGTTGCCTGCGGAGAAAGCAGCTTTTCCAATCAATTTCTTGTGTTGTCTCCTGCGTACAGCTATTTTCTTAAGAGCAGCCAGTAGCTGCAAGAATGAATTAGAGAAAAGGATATCAGCAATACTAGAACATGTGACAGTTGATGATCTGTTAGTGTTGTCTTTTACTTATGATGGAGAAAGACTATTCGATCTTGAGAGCGTTAGGAGAATCATTTCTGGATTTATGGAGAAAGAGAAGAGTGTAGCAGTGTTTAAAGGTGGTGATTTTGGAGATGTTTGTACCACGGCAATGCAGAGAGTTGCAAAGACTGTCGATGCATATCTTGGTGAAATCGCTACTTTTGGAGATCTCAGTATATCAAAATTCAATGGAATTGCTATTTTGGTTCCTAAGGGCGCGAGAAAAGCTGATGATGATCTTTATAGAGCTGTTGATATCTACTTGAAGGTGAGATATTTAAATATATATGTATATGAGTATCAACATGATTATATTGATTATGCCAAACATAGTAATTAATCAACATATTTTGTGCTAAAATTGCAGGCACATCCACATTTGGATGAAATTGAAAGAGAAAAAGTGTGCAGTGTGATGGATCCTCTGAAACTATCACATGAAGCCAGAGTCCATGCTTCTCAAAACAAACGTTTGCCGGTGCAAATAGTCCTTCATGCTCTCTATTTCGATCAATTAAAGCTAAGGAGCGGGGCAGCAGATGATACCAATAACAACATGCCTGAAGCCATGGCAACAAGGAATCAATTACAAGCCGATGTTTCCCTCGTAAAGGAAAATGAAGTTTTAAGAACAGAGTTGCTAAAGATGAAGATGTACATAGCAGATATACAGAAAACAACAACTTCTACACAAGGAACATCAGCTAGTCATAAAGGGGGTTTGAAGAAGACAACTTTCTTCTCTTCTGTCTCCAAAACATTAGGCAAATTCAATCCCTTTAAACATGGATCAAAGGACACTTCGAATATTGTTGATGATGCTGCTCTAGATCTTACTAAGCCTAGGAGGAGAAGATTTTCCATATCTTAATTAAGTTATTCACATGATTTGGTTTAATTTTAGTTTATGTTGTGTGAGAAAACTATGATTTATTTTGTACTGTAAAGGATTGATTGATTGATTCTGTTGTTTGGTTATATTGTTATGTTAATATGTTAATGTATCACACTCGATCAAGATTGATTTCATCTTTTAATTGCCTTCCTCTACTTGTTCATGTAAGTTTGTCTTTTCAACAATTTTTTCCTCAAACTGGTCCACTACTTTTATTGTCAATCAAGAATTTGTGGTTTATATCATCATGTTATAAATAGAGGAGGGGACAATTCTTTCAATGCTGGATATGGATATATTAAACTTGGACTATGACTTAAATCAACCCAATTGCGACAAAAAAAAAAGGTTTGTTTGCTCATATCTTTTGGTATAAATTGTGAAATGAAAATATTGAACTTCTAAATTGAAGTTTCTCTAAAAGAATTTTCAGTATCTTGTGAATCTGATGAATTAAAAAAACAAGTCACATAAGTGACGTTCCAAGTTTGTTGTCTTCTCCCATCTATGGTGGATCCGAAATTTGGAAGCTCTGGGCGGCACACTGTTTTGGATAGTAACATATGAAATATTTTACGTAAGTGGTGGGATTATTCATGGAGAACGTATAATTGTTATTTATCAGCATGATATTGTATTAGATACACTCTTGTCTACTTGGTGTAGTTAATTTTTTTGTCATAAGAGGTCAAATGTTCTAATCTAGATAGCCATAACTTTACAACTTTTTTAATGCAATAGTGCAAAATTCATAAAGCAATAATATTAAGGGAAAACTACACTTACTAGACAAAAATAATAATAATTACATTCATAGCCCGAGTTTTTGGCCAAAATCATTCTTAAACTATACCCCAAACTTAAACTGCATCTTTAAAGTATCATTCTTAGCAAAAAACATCCTTCAAGTATTTAAAAGTGAGCAATTTTCATCCTTCTACTTGAATTTATCATAAAACTAACAGATCCCACAAAAATCAAGTCATCCCTTCGTAATTATTATTCTTAGATACGCCAAAAATACTATCGTGAACTTTTTATGTAATTGAGTTTAGCATTATGCAAAATCTTTTAATTTGACAGTTTTTTTTCATTTATTTTTCATGTAATTTGATATTAAAAATATTAGTAGTTGAAATATGTTTCTTCTCAATTTAATATGCTGGAAGCGGCGTTTGTTGGAGATTTCCGCTTCTAATAATGTAGAATGAAACTCAAATGCGAGACATAATCAATATTTTGGTTACTTCAATATCATATTGGCCCAAAATTTATTGATCTAAACACAATTTGGCTTTGAAAAAGGTAAAGATAATTAAGTTCCAGCTTCTTTCCGTTACTAAATGAGAAAAAAAGCAGATCATGTATCATCACACCTTCCAAACATTTTTTGTTTCAGTAAGCAATGGTGTCTAAGATTTTAATATTTTTTTCAGGAACTTCTTATAGCAGGTAATGAAATTATGGAAGAAAACTTTTGTTAATAGTCACGTGAACTACTCATGTTTTTGTAGGATCCCTTAGTTTTTTGACAATATCTAACAGAAGGATGAAAATGGTTAACTTTCAAATATTTGAAGGATGTTTTTTTTGCCAAAAAAAGATATTTTAAGGATGTAATTTAAGTTTGGGGTATAGTTTAAGGATGTTTTTGGCCAAAAACTCTTCATAGCCCACTCTTAAATAACTTGGGCAAACTACATAAATCCCCCAAGTTTAGGAGCTAATTACTAAGATTCCCGATAGTTTTAAATATTACTTCCTCTACCATATTTCATAATTAGGATATACAAGTTGAAATCTGTGAGATCCATGTATCTGCCGAATTTTAAAATTGAGATACATATTTTATTTGCTTAAATTAATTGGTTATAACTGATTTCCTTAATTAGAGAAGTAATTGAGGATTTTCATATTACATGGACAATTGATTTTGAAAATTTAAATTAATCAAATCTCTTAATATAAGGCGGAAATCAAGGAGTGTATCTATGTTTTATTAATTTCATTTTATTATTCTTTGAAATAATAAATTCATTAATATTATTAATAAACACAAAAAAAAAAACATGTATATCTTAGTCATGTAATTTGATTAATTTCATTTTATTACTCTCAAAATAATAAACCCATTAATTTGATGTATCTATTATCAATATATGATATATCCAACAAACTAAACACTTAGATACATGATCATCATACATGTACATCCATATGTATCATAGAAGTATCTAGATTTATTTTAGTGTATTTGTTATATGTTTCTAGTATTAATTTCATGTATCTATTTATATGATCTAATTTTAATTTCATGTATCTATTTATATGATCTAATTTTAATTTCATGTATCTTTTATTAATTTGATGTATCAAGTATCATTTTGATACATTATATTCAAAAATATGTATCTCAGATACATAATAAGCATATACATATAATTATGTGTATCTAAATATAAAATGTATCTGAAACGCACGAATTTAAGAACAATTTAGGTGGTAGAGTATCTGTCTTATCATTAATCAAAACAAAAAGTAAATTTTTTCAAAATTCTTCCTTTTTTAGCGTCTGGATTTTTTTCTCATAGATACATATAATTTAAGTCAGATATATGAACTCTTAACTAGATACATGTACACCTAATATGTATCCAACATTGTTGCATATCTAATGGTGTATTTGTTCTGTTAATTAAAACTTGACGTTATTCTTCCATCTTGATTGGGTCGTTCCTATACTTATATCTATTTTCGGCTTGAATTTTGACGGATGAAGAGACAGTCCTTGCAATGAGAAGTTCATGAGTAAAAATAAATAAATAAAAGTTGTTTGATTTAGTATAATATTGTTAATGTGTAACACTTTTAACAAGAATCATTCGATTTTGAGAATGATCAACCATTAAAGTGTTTGAGAAACAAAAAAATCAAAAAATATAAAACCTAACTTGTTAAACTATTTAAAATTGAACTTAAGAACATTATGAATATTAACTCAGATACAAAACCAAGATACATGAGAATAATAAAACAATAGAAACAAACCTATATGTAAAATACTGATTTGAACATGCATACATGTATTGAGAGAATGAAGGAATAAAGAGGGAGAAGATGAAGAAAGAAAGTGGGCTGCTGGACATGGAAGTGGGGAACAATATCGGCAGATGGGAACAGAAAAAATTTAACTTGTTAATGGACCATTAATTAAGGAGTTTAAATTTAAGATAATTATCCAATACTATATTTAAGAAATTTGTGTATCTGATTAAATCTTTTAATATATATGATATAAATATTAAAAGTCATAATACATAATTATTTTAAACTAAAGGTAAATATAATATATATGATAGTGATGTATGTGTGGTTACACAGTTTTTCCAAATAACTTCCTTTATGTCCATTCGGCCCAAACAAATTATCCTATGTGCCTCCTTTTTAGCCTAGGTCCAATTCTCCTTTAGTTTGTTTGATAATATCCCATGTTGGTATCATTTAACATTTGTGTATTTTTTTCCTGAATGTTTGTTATAATATCATTGAAGATGTTAGATGTGCCTCATTGAGGGTTGACTTGGTGAAACAGTGGTTGCTCCTCATTTAGACAATTTCAATATCATAATAATATGAATATATTGTGGTAGTATCATTTATGAACCATCGTATGATTTAGGAATACCTTTTTGATACCATTATAATAGTGTGGTAGTATCATTTTCTGCTATGTAATGTAGGGTTGTTCAAAATTGAATCGAAATAGATAATCTGAACCGAAAAAAAGTTATTGATTTATCAGTATTGGGTTATTGGTTTAGCGGTTTTGATAACGCTTTTGATTTGTTTTGTTAACGGGTTATCGGTTCTTAACGGTTTGAGGTTTTTTCTTAACGGGTTAACATTTTATCTGGTCCATGATTTATATATAAGGTATTTACGTTTTATTTATTTTTCTTAAAATTAAGACGTCTAAATTTAAATAGACATTTTAAAAACTACTCAATTTGGGTTGGTTGCTTGGGCCAACATCAAATAAGGGAAAAAAACTTCCATTATTTTAGCAATTAATTTCTTGGTGGCTACCTAACATCACAAATTAAACATGTGTAACAATATTTTGTATAACAAATCAAACATGCGTAACAATAAAGTAGTGTACATAGCCTAGCAAATATGTAGAAATATAATAAAATATATTTTGATTTTTTTTTATTTAGTTCCCTTAATTAGAATTTATTGTATTTGTATTTATAGATACTAGTTTTTGGGTACGGGCGTTGCGTGTGTAGCCAAGTGTACCCATTATTATAAATTTATAATATATGATAATCGTGCTCCACATAAGTCTTTAGACATCTTATTATAATGTTTGACTTGTAAATGCTGACTATATTTAGGATTTATGTTGCATTAAAAAATATAAATGATGGTTGATATATAATTTTTTTTACCAATTAGTGTTACACATATAATTGTTAGAGTAAGAGTGTTTGTTTGAAGGTTTAAGACACAAGTACTCCCTAGACTATGACCGAAATCCCAGAGACACACCTTAACTAAACTAAGGTCTTATTACCCCCTGAACTCATTTTTTTTGTAATTTTATACACCTTTTGGCATATGTGGCACACCCCGTGACTCCACGTAGCTGAGGCGCGTGGGAGATATTTGGATGCCACATAAGCCAAAAATGTGTACAAAATTACAAAAAAGTGAGTTTAGGGGGTAATATGACCTTAGTTTAGTTAAGGTGTGTCCTAAAATTTGGATCATAGTCTAGGGAGGTACTTCTACCTTTTCCCAAAAAATTAAAATAGTTATCTATTTTATATGGATCATTGATAATGAACTTTATACTTTTAGATCTTTTTATTATTACCCTACCCCACCTAATTCTCTCGCTCTAATTTTTTTTTCTCATTTTGTGTTAGTTTTTGAAAAATATTTTCTACTTGCTGCAAGATCTTTTAAAAAATAAAATTTTCATATATGTTATATTCGGTACGTAAGTAGAAAAAATATTTTCTAAAAAAATGTGTATATATCTAACAAAAACCAAAAAACATTGAAAACGGAGAATTAGATAGGGTGGAGTAGAATTATTTTTTTAAAAATAAAAATAATATTTAAAA
Source organism: Solanum gracilifrons (assembly GCA_029582605.1). Classification (NCBI taxonomy): domain Eukaryota; kingdom Viridiplantae; phylum Streptophyta; class Magnoliopsida; order Solanales; family Solanaceae; genus Solanum; species Solanum gracilifrons. The sequence continues at coordinate 1,741 of JAJOOH010011017.1, read as the reverse complement.
ACATTTTGTGAAGGAGTGGGTGGTTTGGAGGGGTGGGGGTGGATTGTCAGGGGGTACAGGGAAGTAGGTGATGGAGTTGGTAAAGAAAATGTTTTGAATTTTATTTTTAAAATCAATTTCTTATATTGGGGATAGTGATACTTCAATTTTTAATTTTTATCTAATACTAATACTTTATTTAATTTTTACCAAGATAGAATGATTTATTCATGTAGAATGCCACGTGACAAAATATTTTTGAATAGAAAAGAGACTACATTACACATACTACTAATATGTATTTTGTAACTCACATTCTTAATAGTTTAAATATGAAACTCAAAAAATGAAACAATGATATATTTTTTTGACAGTTCACTATTTAATTTTTATTTATAGAAGTGTCATGTGATGTTTGTGTACTTTGTGTATTATTTTAACTCCTTACTTCCATTTTAGTGGAAGTACATTGGTTTATAAAGTTTTGCCATTATAATTGGTGGCAAGCCCACATGATAATATATTTACAAAAACAATAGCCAAAAGAGAAATTGACAATTGAATTTAAAAAGCAATTTCGTTTTATGGAGAAATTAGCTGAACTGATTCTCATCCCTTCTCCGGCAATGGGCCATGTTGCTCAGATGTTGGAGTTAGCCAAGCTTTTCATCACTCGAAATCATCAGATCTCAATCACTGTCCTCATTATGAAACTCCCTGATTACATCGACGCTGTAAGTGGCCCTTTTGTTGATTCTGTAATTGATTCATCATCCTCTGAACGTCTTCGATTCTTTGAATTACCACCTGTTGATCCAACCCCAGAATGGAGCTCTAAAACTCGAGGACACTTTGTTAACAGATTAGTACAAACTCAAAAATCTCAAATCAGGGAATTCTTGATAAGTCAACGCGGTGGTGTTAAACTTGTTGGATTTGTTGTAGACATGTTATGCACTCCATTGATGGATGTGGCTGACGAGTTTGGGATCCCAAGCTATGTGTTTTTCACTTCCCCAGCTGCTTTTCTTGGATTGATGCTTCATTTTCAGTTTCTTGAGGATGAATGTAATGAGGATGTTAAAAACTGTGATGGTAGTACTACTCTGTTATCATTTCCCAGTTACGCGTACCCTGTTCCTCCCAACATATTGCCAATGGTTCTAGTCGATAGAGACACATGGTTAGGGAGATTTATTGATTTCGCTCGTGGATACAGAAAAGCCAAAGGAATTATCATTAACACTTTTGCTGAACTAGAAATCTACGCCTTGGATGCTTACAATAACAATAACATATCAAGATCTGAACAAGGTCCCCTGCCATCCATCTATCCAATTGGTCCAATTTTAAACCAATCGAAATCACAGTCGGAGTCAGAGGAGGCAGAAATAACAAATTGGCTGGACGAACAGCCACCGAATTCAGTGGTGCTACTCTGTTTTGGGAGCCAGGGGAGCTTACCAACGGATCAAGTGAAACAGATCGCTATAGCTCTAGATAACATTGGCTGCCGGTTCTTATGGTCTTTACGTAGTCCACCACAGAGCAACAACGCTCAATTCCCCGGAGAATACACGAGCTATTCGGAAATCTTGCCTGAAGGATTCCTAAACAGAACAGAGAAAAAAGGGAAAGTGGTAGGATGGGTTCCACAATTGAAAGTGTTGTCTCACGAAGCAATCGGGGGATTTGTATCACACTGTGGATGGAATTCGATACTAGAAAGCTTATGGTATGGGTTGCCTATAGCGACATGGCC
>JAJOOH010011013.1:0-13408 GCA_029582605.1 Solanum gracilifrons | reverse complement strand
CTTTTATTATTTGCTTTGCTCTTTGTAAGTGGTTGGGTTGATACATGTCTTGTTTTCACTTGTGATTTATTGGCATGTCATGATGACTCTTTTGGTAAAGTACTCCCTTGTTTCATTTACTTGGTTGTCTCATATTAAAAATAGATGTTTTTACTTGTTCGTTTTAGCATATGTTAAACCAGTACGTTATGCTAATGTGTTTTGGATGATCAAAATCTCAGGGTCATAAATTGATGCGCACATTGAACTATCCATATGGCTGATAGACCTCATAACTCAGGCATAACGAGGCAATAATAAGAGAATTTTATTATATTTTTTCATATTACTTTAGTATTAAATATGTAATAGTAGTCAATATTAAAGAATCATTCATAAGATTAATTTAATAAATTACAGTTTTAGTTGAAACTTTCGTAAGGATTGTGGTAAGTCAAAAAGAGTCAAATAATATGAAATGAATGGAGTACTTGATGCATGATTATGATTTTTGAAGGTCCGTCAAAACAACATGTTTACATGATCTAATCAAGTCAAAATTCAATTCATTTGGGATGGGTTGGGTCTTGGTGAGCCACCACAAATTAAGTCCACTTCATAGTTCTAAGCCCAAGATTGTATTATATTGATCCAATATCCAAGCCATGTATCAAGAGACATACATGCCTAGTAAAATCCAAGCCCAAAGATTGTGTCTCTTAGTCAAAATGAAGGCCCATTGATGGAAAAAATAAATCTTTAAATCTCAAATAATTAAAGTTGGAGGGACCAGTAATGTCTCATCCGCTGTACTTGATGGTCTGTCATTTGGCAGAAACAAAACAAAATGGAAATAATCATACCAATAAAGAACTAAAGCTTTACTTACTCCTAGGTATTTGTATAACGTGATTCCGACTTAATCGGCCCCCAGAAGCACATGCCGCACTGTAACGAAAAGAAGTCGCTTCTACATACCAGCTGTCAAACCACGTGTCTACCTAGCAATTTCCTACTGCTTGCTTTTTTTAAGTTTAGATAGTCGATTAACCGAGTTAAATAAATTTATTTATGATAATGGAACGTAAACATCATAGTGCACCATGAATAAACAAAGAATCCATAATAAGTAATAACAATGGTGAGGATAATAAACAATAACCATAGTAAAAATCAAATCAATAGCATGTACGTAATCGTCACCATCACCCAAAGGTAAAAGTAAAAGAAGAGCAAAACGAATAATAAACATCAACGAGTAAGATGAACTAAAAATAAAAATCCTAAAATCATAAACATCTCTCTCTGGCAAATCCCAAATGCAAATATTTCCTCAGATCTAAAACATCAAAGACGCAGCGAAGATCGCTACAACGGCAGATCCAGCAACAGCGACTCTGTTCAAGGATGCAGCATTTGGAGAGGCTGTTGGAGAACCGCTTGGAGTAGCGCCGATGGATGGAGCAAGAGCACCGCCGGCGGAAGGAGCAGACGCCGGAGTGTCAACGGTTGGTGGAGCTGGTGGAGATGAAACTGGAGAATCAGAAGGCGAACTAGTAGCAGGAGATACTGAAGGAGCAGATACTGGTGTAACAACAGGAGTTGGAGGTTTTGCTACCGGCACCGGAGATGGTTTTGGTGAAGCTACTGGAGAAGCTCCCGGAGCTTGAGCAAAAGCAGATCCGGTGACCAAAGCGAACATGAAAGCAACGACGATTATCTTCGAGTAAGCCATTTTCTTCCCTTTCTCTCTCTAGAACTTTTCTGTATATATTGTGATTTTTTTGTAGAGAGAGAAAGTGTATGTATTTTGGTAGAAGAAGAGTTGTAGAGACGAAGAACACTGCCACAGGGAATGGAGTATATATAGGAGGGAAATGAAAACAAATTAAAATGAAAATGTTCACGTCTTTTGTTTCGGTGTGAAGAAATCAGGAGCGTACACGTGTATAATTAGATGATCGAACAGATGAAGAGTTGCGAAACACTAAGGACCGTTTGATCAATTAATTATTCGCATCAATTATGGTTACCGTTATAATTGGCACGTTCTAAGGTGGAATTAAAAACTTTGTTATTGTATGTTGCCCACCTGGTTGGTCGGACCACACAACGTTTCAGTGCTAATAATAGTCAACACCGTATAGAACTTTAATATTTATAATAATTAAAATTACTTGAAGATTAATATTTCTTTCTATTTATCCTAGTTTAAATTAGTATCAATATGTAGAAGTGTGGATTAATATGCGAAGATGTTACACATCGTATTAGAGTAGACTAGATGAAATGAAAGTTTGTATTGTATGGATTGTACTATCAAATTCTAAATGTAAGTTTTATAAAGTGGCGGTTAAACAAACAATATATTGAATGAGGCGTAGTGTTGATTGGTCAATAATTCATATGTTGAAAGGATAAAAATAGCAATAATGAAAATATTGAAATGAATGTGTGGACATATATTAGGTTAGATGGAACTAGCTAGGAGCAAATATATGCGGGTAAGGTGGAAATAGTGTTTATGCACGGTGGATAAGATGAAAGAGGCGAGACTAAGATAATTTGAACATGTAAAACAATGATGAACAGACACCATAAGGAAGAGGTGTGACAGATTGGCTATAGTAGGTATAAAAAAAGATAAAAATAGCCTGAAAAAATATTAAGAAAAGATAATTAAACAGGATATAAAACATCTTGTAGATAGCAACTTAAGCTCAGACCTAGATAGAAAATGAACTCATAATAGTAAATGTTTTTTTTTTAAGTGTGTCAAAAAGCAAAACCACTAAATAACATGGACGAAGGGAGAATTGTTTGCTGGTTATTAGCATAAACTTTACATAAAAGTTGATTAAGCATTTTAGAATTCGAAGATAGTCAAGAGTAGGAGAGGCTTTGAGATAAGCTTTCCCAGAAAAAAAAATTGTGAGCGTGAATTGTATCTGAGGGCGTTTCCTATTGGCTATTATCAATGAAATGACTAAAAATTATGAAATTTTAAATTTGAATTTCTCAAAATTTATTTTTATTTGTTTAAGTTTTGATTGACAATGTTACTTGTTTTCATTTTCTCAAGTCTTGATAAATAATATTACTTGATATTTTTATATGTTGGTGGGATATAGCATAATACCTGTAAAATCAATTGAAGCATGTATGAGTTGGCTTGAATCGAATACAATGATTATTTTTTTTAAAAGAGGTGGGTGGTTCTTGCTCCCTCCATCCATTTTTATAAAAATAATTATTCAATAATTTTTGTTCAGTTTAAAAAATTAAGAGATAATTTATTTTTTTGGTCTATTTTATTGATTAAAGACATTCAATATCTAGTACATTTCTCAGAATATTAAAATTTGATGATATTATTTATTATTTTTTAGGATGTATCTCAAAAGTGGACAACTACGATTGAGTTGGAATAGGAAACATAGTCATTATGAACTGCCGCAATCATGAAGAATAATTGCTCACAAAAATCACAAACCAGATGGCCAAGAAGCCAAAAAAAAAAAAAAAACGTAAACGAAACAATATAAGATACTTTTATATTTTAAAAAGTTCATTTGTGTTACAAAATTCGACTAATAAATATGATTATGTCCAACTTTTACAATTATTAATAGTTTAAATTTGTAATTAACGTCTAGATTATAACTTTAAATGTACTATTTTAGTAACATATATTTTGTGTCAGTCAGAATCAGAGAGCGCACAAGACAGGCTAAGGGACAGCTGTAATTAATGGGATAAGAGTAAAGGAAAAGAAAATATTAAAGTACAAAGTCGTAAACGTGTAAGCACACTATAATTTGTAAACTGGCCCTAGAACGTGCAGCTCCTTTCCCATCTCAGATTCTTTTTTTTTTTCTTCTTCGCCGGAATAAACGGATTGATTTTGATTATTTTCTTATATGTTATGGATAAATCGTTCTCTAATAAAGGGGATTTTGTACTTGGAGGGATTTGAAATTAAAATATTTGATTAAGAATGAAAGAGTATTCAAGAAAATTTTGATATGGTGTAATAAATAAGTCGAAGTCAGACAAGAAAGTTTTTTTTTGGCATAATACATAAACATGATATTTAACTTGATGTCAGTTGGCAACAATGACCCTTAACTTTGGGTGTACATAAGTAGACACTTAAACTTGTATAAAATTGAACAAACAGACACATTCGTCCTACATGACATCCTACATGACAATTTTGTGTCCTACGTGGCGTTCTACATGTATTATGTCATGTAGGACACGTGTGTCTACTTGTTCAATTTTATATAAGTTTAAGTGTCTGCTTGTGCATACTTGAAATTGGAGGTCATAACTATCCACTGAAATCAAGTTAATGATCATATTTATGTATTATGTCTTTTTTTTCCTTTCACACACCACAAGAAATATTTTGTTTTGACTGTTGTTTGTCCTTCCAAAAAATAATCCAAGGAAAAGTAATTTGCACGACACATTAATACACGAAATTAGAGACGTGGTTCCAAAAACCCAAATTCAGTGAATTGATTGTGAAATGTAATTTACTAAGTTTCCTCTGTTTGGTCAACAACGTCGTATTCCGCGTAGGATCCAACAATTAAAAAAAAAAAACGTGTTTTGTTTTAATTTCTTGTCTTGTGGTTAATTACAATACACAATACACAACAAATATTGTTTGCTTTAAAGGGAGAATACCCTATGCATCTCCAGAAAACGGTTACTCTTCATCACCCGAAATAGTACTCTCTACGTCTCAAATTATTTATCATTTTTTCTCTCAAATTATTTATTGTTTTTTCTCTTTTATATGCCTCTTAAGAAAATATGCAATTAGTTCCAAAATAATAGTCTGTTTCCCTTTACGAGGGTCAAATTTTAACTAATTTTCAAAGTTAAATTTGATATTTTTAAAGACTATATAGAAAGTACAATAAATTGTAATGTTTCTTATATTAATATAATGAAAAAATACATCTTAAAATATTTATCAAAGTTCATATCGTTTAACTCTTAAAAAAGAAATGTTCTTGCTTTGTCTTGCTAACAGTGTTAACAAAAACAAACACAAGAAAATTGGTGTGTAAATAAAATGATCAGAAAGTTTAATTTCTTAACTCCTTTTTTGTTGGCTATTCGAAACATTTTATTTTGTTCCGAATGATTGAAACTTCTAATTAAAAATGGAAAAATCGGACTAGTTCACCATACTCTTTGTGGTGAGTGAGTTTATGATACCCTGCTACATTTTCTTTAACTTGTAAGGTAACTTAAATCACCCTTCAAGATAAAGATAGAGTAAAGGTTATTTTTCTGAATTTGTAAAGCCACATTATTGCTATACAAGTAGACAAAATTTAGGAAGTATATATTTATTGAACGTTTTACCCGATGGACTGATTTTTAATTTCTTTTTATATAAATAAATTGATTTTTAATTTTTCCCCTTCAACAACTAAACTAATATTCAATGAGATATAGTTTTTTTAGAAATTAAAATTACGTCGATGGATACAATTTATAAAATATTAAAATACAAAAATATAAATTTATATCTCAAAAAAGTTATTTATCACGAAGGGCAAAAGTGCAAATCACATTTTATTTGGTCCTAATTATTAAAGGTACGAGATAGACACCAAAATTAATGGAAGTGAATCTAAAAGTGTGTGCAAAATTTTTACTTCCTTCGTTCGCTTTGATTTATTTATCATATCAAAATACTGAAGGTTTACAGAGTTGTTAGTAGAGAAAAGCAGAAGATTAATCTTTCATATATTTGAGAAGAAAAAGCTATATTCCATAAAAAGTTGTATCACAGCTATTTATACATGTATTTCTCATTTTATTCTTAGCACTAGAATGTAACTAACTATCTAACAACTTTATAACAAATTAACTAATTCCTAACTGTAAATTTGAAGAGTAGTTGCACACTCTTATTTCTGTCAACACTCCCCCTCAAGCTTGGACGAGCAAATATGTTTAGAACTCCTAGCTTGGACAATAAGAGCTCATGTTGTACTCTATTTAGTCCTTTGGTTAGAACATTAGCTGGCGGACTTTGAGTTGGTATATAACTGATGTTGATTAACCCTTGTTGCAACTTCTCTCTAATGAAATGACAATCGATTTCAATATGTTTGGTATGTTCATAATAGGCTGGATTGACTGCTAACTGAATTGCAGATTTGCTATCACTGTATATGTTTACTGGAAGAGTTATTTCAGCATCCAAAACTCCTTAGTAGCCCTACTAACCATACTAACTCAGCTACAGTAGATGTCAAACTTTTGTACTCAGCTTCAGCTGAACTCCTTGATATTATTGTTTGCTTCCTAGCTTTCCAGGACACCATAGACTCTCCTAGCTTGATCATAAATCCAGTCACAGACCTTCTTGTAGTAGGGCATGCTGCCCTGTCTGCATTACAGTAGGCTATGATTTCAGTGCCTGAACTGCTGAATAACAACACATCCTGGCCTGGTTGTTTCTTGACGTACTTTACTACTCTTAGTGCAACATCTATGTGGAGTTTTTTAGGTTGCTGTAAGAACTGACTTAATGTTTGCATACTAAATGAAATATCAGGTCTAGTCATGTTCAAATATAGAAGCTTTTCAATCAAATTTTGATAGGCACTTGGATCTACAAGATTGTCTCCTTGATTTTCCTTTGTTTGATCATCATATTGTTTTGATGTTAGCTTGACATTCACATCCATAGGAGTGCCTGATGGCTTAGCACCAGATAATCCAACTTCAACAATCAGTTGGAGTGCATATTTCCTTTGATGCATAACTATTACAGCCTCACACCTTGCAAACTCTATTCCAAGAAAAAATCTTAATTCTCCCAAATTATTCATCTTGAACACTTGTTGTAAGGCTTTTTTTGTTTTCTTAATCAGCTCAAGACTACTTCCAGTAACTAAGATATCATCAACATATGCTAAAATTATTGTAGTTCCTTTAGAGGTTTTTCTTGTAAACGGAGAATGATCATGTTGACTTTGATTGAAACTGAGTTTTTGTGATGCCTCTTTAAGCTTTTGATTTCATTGTCTAGGTGCTTGTTTAAGACCATATAGAGACTTTACTAGTCTGCATACTTTCTTCTCCCCCTGACTGGTAAATCCTTATGGCAAGGTCATGTATATTTCATCATGTAGATCACCATTTAGAAAGGCATTGTACACATCCATTTGATGAATGTGCCATTTCCTTGCCACAGCTAAAGCTAGGATAGTTCTTACAATCACCATCTTTACCACAGAAGAAAAGGTTTCTTTATAATTTATTCCCTCTTTCTGACTGTATCTTTTTGCCACTAACATTGCCTGATACCTCTCTACTTCACCAGTAGACTTGTATTTTATTTTGTAGATCCACCTACAACCAATTGCAGTCTTTCATTTAGGCAACACAGACAACTCCCAAGTATTGTTACTTTGCAAAGCATGTATTTCAGCCTTCATTGCTTCTATCCACTTTGGATCTTTACTAGCTTTCGCATATGTTGCTGGTTCTTGCAGCATAGATGTTGAAGCTATAAAAGTTTGATAAGACTTAGACAAATGATTGTAAGCCACACAATCAGAAATGGGAAACTGTACTTCCTTGTTAATGTTTGATGATACAAAATCCTTCATCTATATAGGTAGATGAACTCCTCTTGTAGACCTTCTTGTGACTACTGGCTCTACATTTTCTTGACTTTCATTAATCTCAGGATCATGTCCTTCTATCATCTGATCTAAAACTGGATCATGCTCAGGTTCTTCTGGCATATATCTTTCTTCTTCATACTCTGACCTTATGATGACATCTCTTGTGACACTGTCACTCTATTCTAAGTTCAATATTTCCAGACTCATATCATTTACAAAAGGACCAGTATCATCTGTTGACAGTCTGGATATAAATGGAAACACAGACTCTTGAAACCTTATATCTCTACTTACAAAGAAACTCTTGGAAGCCAAATCAAGCAACATATACCCTTTTTGAGTCTCTAAATAATCCATAAGAACTGAGGCTTTGGACCTGGATACTAATTTGTCACTTTCTGATAAGACCTTAGCATAGCACAAACATCCTAGTACCCTTAGATGTGTTAGCATTGGCTTATTTCCATAGAGCTTTTTATATAGAGATTGTCCTCCTAGTATCTTACTAGGCATCTTATTTATCAAATATGTTGTTGCAAGCACACATTCCCCCCAATATATCAAAGGAATGTTGCCTTGAAACCTTACTGCCCTAGTAACCTCTAACACATGTCTATGCTTCCTTTCTGCCACTCCATTTTGTTGTGGAGTGTAAGGACAAGACCTTTGATGTATTATTCCTTTATCTTTGAACATCTTTGTTGACCCATTATCAGATCTTACTTTCTTTACTACTTTACCAAACTGAGTTCTAACAAACTGCAGAAAATATGACAAAGTAACCATATATCTGATTTATTTTTCAACAGAAACAACCAAGTCATTCTTGAGTAATCATCAATCACAGTAAGAAAGAATCTATTACCATCAAAAGTAGATTGTTTGTATGGACCCCATACATCCAAATGAATCAAGTCAAAACATTCAGTACTTTTAATGCTACTACTTGGAAATACAGCTCTTGTTTATTTTGCACAAGGACACACATTACATTTATTCAAAGCTTTGTTCACAACCTCTGGACTAACAGAAAATAACCTTCTCAATGCATGAGATGACATGTGTCCTAATCTTTTGTGTCATACATTCACTTCTTCTTCTGATAACTGCTTTGCTTCTTTTCCTTTTCCTTCTGCCAAACAGGACTGAAATTGCACCTGACCCTGTGTAAGATTCTTCAACAACAAATACAACCCAACCTCTTCCTTACCAATCTCCCTTACCTTGCCAGTGTAAAGTTCCTGAAACACACAGAAATGTGGAAAGAAAGTGACTGAGCATCCTAACTTTTTTGTCATCTGTCTGACTAACAACAAATTGTATTTGAACTCTGGAATGTGAAATACATTTGTGATTACACTTCTTGGGGAAATTGAGCAAGATCCAGTGTAAGTTACATAGGCTACTTCACCATTAGGCAAGCTTACAGGTTTTGGATTCTTGACATTCACTATAGACTCCTTAGTTAACATACCAATATTAGAGCTCATATGGTTGGTGGCACCTGTGTCTATAATCCATATCTCACTATGTTCAGAAACTAATAGAGTTTTACCTGCTGAATTAGCCTAAACTCAATGAGCTGCACTCCATGATATGTTTCCATAATCTTAATTCTGGTTAAGCATCTTTAGAATTTGACTGTATTGGTCTTTGGTGAAAGTATAGCCTTGCAGATGATTCTCACTTTCACCTGTTGCACTAGTGTTAGCTTGTGATCTTTGATCGTAATCATTAGGGGCACTCCCATAGTTGAATAAGAGATCATTTGACATCCCATCATATGCATCTTTTCTTATAGTATTAAATTCACTTTTAGTCATGTAAGCATTATGACCTGCTCCATTAGTCATTTTTCTCTTCGACTTAAAATCAGGAGGGTATCCTATCAACTTGTAGCATTGTTCTTTAGAATGCCCTTTGCATCTGCAGAATTCACATACCAACCCCAAGTTCTTCTTGAACCTGTTATATCCTTGGCTGTTAGACTGACCTCCAGTTCTTGAATACATTACTAAGGGATCAACCCTAGTAGAACAAATGGAGTTCAGTCCTATATTAACACTACTGGAAGTTAATTTATGACACTCATCATTCACCACCATAGCATATGCCTGATTGACTCCAGGAACTGGATTCATTAACAAAATTTAACTTTTTGCCTGTCCAAACGACTCATTCAATCCCATCAGAAAATTGATAGAGCTTTTGTCTATTTAGATGTTCAATAAAACCTCTCGACCTCTCACAGTCACATACAGGAGATGGCATCAAAGTTTCATACTCATCCCACAATCCTTTAAGCTTGGTAAAATAGACAGACACAAAATATGTACCTTGTTGAAGCATATCAATCTCTTTATGCAAACTGAAAGTTCTTGACCCATCCAGCCGATCGAATATTTCTTTCAAGTCACTCCAAACCCCTTGGGTAGATGTTGCAAATGCCACTCCTTCTAACCGACTTTTGGACACAAAATTTAGAAGCCAAGAGAGAACTATTGCATTTACTCTTTCCCACTGACCTCCTAACTCTGCACTCACATCATTCTTTCTACAGGTTCCATCCACCAGTTCAATTTTGTTTCTTCCAAGCAATGCTAAACGAATGGATCGACTCCATACAACATAGTTTTCGATCCCAGGGAGTTGAAAAGAGATGAGGTTAACCCCACTAACATCAGCAGGACTTAAGTAGAGGATGATTATAATCCACTACTTGATTTGCAAGCATCATCGGTGTGGTATTTCCATGACCAGGAACACCATTACTGATCTCAGTACCTTGGTCACCATTGTTTGCTATTGATCTTGCTATTTTTCTTGATTTGTATCGCGAAAGCTTGATGATTCTTTCAGACTCTGATCTTCAGAAATCTGATGAATTTTCCAAACTCTAGTCTTAAAAAATCTGACCTTATACACCTGATCTACTCAGACTTTGATCAAGGTTCTGATACCATGAAGGTTTACAGAGTTGTTTGTAGAGAAAAGCAAAAGATTAATCTTTCATAGATTTGAGAAGAAAAAGCTATATTCCATAAAGTTGTATCACAACTATATATATACTTCTCATTTTATTCTTAGCACTAGAATGTAACTAACTATCTAACAACTTTATAACAAATTAACTAACTCCTAACTGTAAACTTGAAGAGTAGTTACAAACTCTTATTTCTGTCAACAAATACCTTTTCATTTTTATTTAACATTTTTTTGGCATATTAAGAGAGAAACACATATTTTTTATGTTTTATTTTTCAAGATTCAAAACTATAAAACAATTAATATGAATTGATGGTAAAATATTTATTATAGACATCGAAATTTTGTGGGACGCTACAAAACAAACTCAATTTCCATTAGACTTCTTAGATGCTATTATACCATATACCCTGGCTAGTACATGCTTATATAAAAGGATAATATATTCGCTTTGAGGAGACATCTTGAAATTAATTTCATAAATTTAAAAAATATTTATAAAGAGATCAAAATGTGACAGAATTCTTCTTGACAACCAAATATGTCAGGAAGATCCACAATTTTTTTCATGTAAATTAAATAAATTTTAAGTAGGTCCATATCACGAAAAATCTCATGATAAAAGAATAAAAAAATCAAGGGATAAAGAGATTTGTGCCCACATTGTTCTATCAATAAAATTACATTTCTTTATATTTTATTTGTAGTTGCAATTTATATTCTATCACTTTAAAAATTGTTAAAAACATTCATATTAATTGTTGTTCCTTAAGAAATATACAAACCGTAAAGTACAAAATAAACATGTATAAGTAAAAATGTTGGAAGTAGATTACAAAAACTAGTATTAAATTGTGTAAGGAATAATCAGCGCTTCAATTTCAAGGAAATTAGACACCATTTTGAACAGATCAAAATATAAAACAAACAGTTAAATCAAACAACCAAAAGAAAAGAATTTGCCATTGCTTTGATATATACATGAACTTTTGGATCTCTTTTGACATAAGAAAAGATATTAATATAGTAATTATAAAGGGGTTCGAAAATTTATCTTACGTAATAAGTTCAACTTCTATGTGACATTAGTATATATTCTAATCCTCATTGATGATTTTTTTGGTTCTGTCACTCTCCAGTATTGCGATAAATAGAATGAGATAAATACTACGTTAAGGATTTGTCTAATCATAGAAATTTGCAGGACAAGTTCTTTTATATTGGTACTCCTCAACTATTTTGTTGTATAATATTAATTATCCATCGAGATAATGTATTGATCTAACTCTGTTCACTAAAATTTAGTTGTTAGGTCTCATTTTTGGTTGTTTTGAAGGATAAGTTAATTTTTAGTGCATGACACCAAGACTCCAAGAGTACTTCTTTTTGCAAGTAAAAGACACTTGTAATGAAAGCATAAAATTGCCACTAAGAGAAATTACTTGGTTCTTTTGGCATGAGCCTTAAAAGGATATTTGATTAATCTCTATTTACTAACATAATGACATAACCGGCCTTGACCACAAATGTTCTAAATAATGACATTTATTTCTTGATACAGACCCATGGCATTAATATTATAATCTTAATTATCTTAACGTGTGGGATATAAAGTTACCTAAAATTATTGTCCATCAAAGTCAAATGTACAACAGATAATAGTACCAACTCATGAATGCTCTAGTTACCTAGTAGTACTACATCAACGTTTGAATATTTCTCTAAAGGTATAATATGTAAATATTTTTTTTAATTTGATTTCACTTGATATTTACGTTTTTTTTTTATTTTGGATATGTATAAGTAAACATGATTTAAACTTATATAAAACTGAACAAATCGTTCTACATGGATCCTACATGATAATTTTATGTCCTACGTGGCGTCTTATGTATATTATGTCATGTAGGACAAGTGTGTCTAATTATCTAATTTTATATAAATTTAAATGTCTACTTTTGCACATTCAAAATTGAAGGACTTAAATATCTGTTAAAGCAAAGTTATATTTCCCGCGTGTTCTGGATGTCTATTTATTCACGACAAAAAAAAAAAGGAAAAAAAATACCAAGAGTATATTAACTTTATTTTTGGGGAAATGCATAAGTACCCCCAGCCTATGCCCAAAATCTCTGAGACACAACTAACTTTTACTAAGGTCCTATTACCCCCCGAACTTATTTTATATATAATTTTCTACCCCTTTTCGGCCTACGTGGCACTATCCTTGAAAAAATTGTCAACACGCGCTGGGCCCACAAGATAGTGTCACGTAGGCCGAAAAGGGATAGAAAATTATATATAAAATAAGTTCGAAAATAATAGGACCTTAGTAACTGTTAGGTGTGTCTCAGAAATTTTGGGCATAGGCTGAGGGTACTTATACATTTTCCCCTTTATTTTTCAACCAAACTTGTGTGTACGTGACATTCCTCGACATAAAAGGTTCTAAAATACCATGGAAGCTTTTAATTTTCGCAAAAATATATGCCGTGTATCACTAAAATAAACTTTAGTACTAATTGTAACAATATACTCCGTCCGTTCATATTTACTTATATTTATATTTGACTTGACACACTATTTAAAAAGTAGTAAATAAAACAGTAATTTTACTACTATACCAACCCTAATTATTACTACAAGTCATCTTATGTTGGGAATGAATTGGAAATAATAAAAAAAGCATTAATAATAAGGATATAATTAGGTATAAAGTTATAAATTATCTCTTGATTTTTTAAATTAGATTGACAAATAAAAATGAATATCTAGTT
>JAJOOH010011011.1:0-12085 GCA_029582605.1 Solanum gracilifrons | reverse complement strand
TTAATAGGACTCCTTACAAGCGTTGTTTCTATCTACTATTATCTAAAAATAATCAAGTTATTAATGACTGGACGAAACCAAGAAATAACCCCTCACGTGCGAAATTATAGAAGATCCCCTTTAAGATCAAACTCTCAATAGCCACGAGATGATCATCTTAGGGTGATCCTTTTGTCGACGGATGCTCTTATTACACTCGTAGTCTCTGAAGGATGAGAACCAACTATGTAGCATCTACATCGAGAATTAAAGTATTGTATACGTCATTAGTCCGATCCTTTGTAGGAACTACCCGTAATAATGAACTTGCAAAATGAATCTGTTTATCATAAAGAGATTCGTCGTTGAATTGGTTCAATTCAATTCAACTCTGTTTAGAAAGTTTTGCTAGGTGGAAATACCAATGTAAGAAGAAAACTACTTAAAAGATGTAAACATTCAAAAAATTAATGTTTTATTTACAATTAGTCAATTCAATTTGTTTTGTTTGGAAAGAAGTGTTGTGGAGGGAAAAAAATACTATGCAGAGGAAAGCTATCTAAAATTAAAAGCTTGTCCTTATTCCATATGAAACACTACTCTGATCTACTGGATAGTTAATGTCACTAGCTCTGATACCATGAGAAAATTCAAGATAAGAATCTTAAATCATTATTGAAGGTTCTGGAAGAAAACTAAATCTAGAAGAAGTAAAAGAAGAAGAATATTATTCCATGTGCATGAGTGTTACATCTGTGTCCCTTTATATACAAGAGTCTTAGACCCAATCAATCTAAAATGAATTCCCTAATCGACTATGAATAGCAACTGACAGATAACAACTCATCAACTAACTACTCATTTATGCTAACTATGTACAGTAATAACCAACTAAGTACAGCAGTAACAAAAAATGTAAACTTAACAGAAGGTAGTGGGGGTTACCCGCTCTTGGAAATACTTGATGAAAAAAATGGTGGATTAAGCCCAAATATGATGGTTTTTTAGCTTCTCTTCATTTTTAAATCTAACAGTGGTAAATAGGTTCTCGATTTGTTTTGTGTGTTGGAAAAAATGGGTCCAGGGGTTTAAGCGGCTTAACCTGATAATTGGGTCTGGTAATGGGTGTTTTGAGTCTCGTGAAAATAGGGGTTAGGGTTTTGCAGAATTTTAAGAACAAATTACTTCTTTTTCTTTTAATCGTGCAAGTGCATAGCGCTGTAATTTTCTCTATATGTTATGTTTTGTGGCCAAGAGCAACGAGGAAGCTTTGTAGAGGCGTATGTCTTGCCAGCGATTTGGACTTAGCTGGAGCTATCTAGATTGTATTCGCCGGAGAGACTGTGCTTACAGAGAACTCTAATAACAATGTAAAAGAAAACAAAAATATGAAAAACACAGACTGAAGAAAAAAGCAACATTTCAGAGCAAGAAAAAAATGCATAGAAACACTAACATGAAATAGTAAAACCCAAAGTTAGACAGCTTCTTGTTTTTCTTACTTGTGATACAATGGGAGAGAAGATAGAAACAGGACAACAAATGAAAAGTTAATGAGAGTTGAAAATGGTGGAACTAGGTGGACATCAAATAAAAATGAATTGGTTCGGTTCAATTCATCTCTGTTTAGAAAGTTTTTCTATGGGGAAATACCAAAGTAAGAAGAAAACTACTTAAAAGATGTAACCATTTAAAAAATTAATGTTTTATTTACAATTAGTCAATTCAATTTGCTTTGTTTGGAAAGAAGTGTTGTGGAGGGAAAAAATATTATGTAGAGGAAAGCTATCCAAAATTAAAAGTTTGTCTTTATTTCATGTGAAACAATACTCTGATCTACTGGATAGCTAATGTCACTAGTATTTACATCCCTACTCTATTCAAATAGGGAAAAACGTCGCGGTGACTCGAAAAATAAACAATTGAATGAATTTTAAAAGAATTTTAAGAATAAACGAATTTTAAAGGAGTCACCACCTAATCTTAAGAAAAAACTAGGAAACCAATTAAATGATCTACGAAACCAAGAGATTCTAGGTAACGGATTCAAGTTATTCTGAAGGGAAGGGGTTAGGCATCCTTCGTAATCCATAAATGTGGGTGCCGACTGAATTTATTTTTTTCAAATTGAGGAGGAGATAGAAATAATATACAAGTATAATAAACACGCAAAATACACAAGTAACAAAATAGAAGAATGATATATGACATGGCCTAAATTTTTTCTAACATCGATATATACACAACAATAAATAAAAATATTGTTCGAACTTTGTTCGAATAGCTCCAATGAAAATCATATCCGGGTACCTGTAAAGACACTTAGTAAAAGTGTTAATGGTAAATAAATATGAATAAAAATAAATAATAACTTGGAAATAAAAACCCGTCTTATAAAAATGGGAAGTCCTGAAAATCGACGGTAATTTCTTCATTGGCCAATTTTAACATAAAACTTATATAACCTTAAACTAAATTTCCGTCTTTTAAAATGTAAAGGCCTCCAAAATCGACGGAGAGATTTTCTCATTGGCCATTTTGAACAAACAAAATATATTAACTTAAACTAAATTTCCGTCTTTTACAATGTAAAGGCCTCCAAAATCGACTGAAAGATTTTATCATTGACTATTTTAACTCAATATGAAATTGGTAAAGAAAATGTAAAGCATTCGAAAATCAACCTAACTGAGTGGCCTTTACATACGAAAAACAATCAATCACGTAAATCGTAATATCTAAAATGAAGAAACAAACCAACTAGTGTATACATGAGGTAAAATGAAATTCACGAACTAAATTGTGAAAAATAAACTAATTAATAGCAAAATCTTAAACAATCAATAAATAACCTAAAATTCCTAGCTTAAACGTATCAAGGAACAAATAAAAATCACATCAACAAACAATTTTCTAATAGAAAACTTAAAATGAATAAAATAATAAATAAAAGAGCGACATTCATAGATTTTGCTAGAAATAAATATGACAAATTAGATAATAAATTAATTTTAATATAACCACATTAACGGAAGAAATCAAAAATGAAAAAAAAAGGTAAACAGTAATAAAACAAACTATACAAAACATTAACAACATATAATAATAAAACAAGAAAACATTTGCTAACTAAAATTTTCAGTTGCATAAACATACCAAAATTAAAATAAAATAAGAACAAACATCACCGGAGAAGATATCTTCCGACCAGATTTGTGGAATGAGTTAATATTGGCATATAAACACAAATAAACCCAAAATATAATAAAGGAAAGAGGAGCAGCTGAGTACAGTGATACCATAATGAACAAACTAAATTAATCTAAGAAAAAATATAACGATTCAGCAATTAAACATATTTGAACAATAACAAATTAAAGCAGCCACCAACACAAAATGACAAATCATAATAAAAAAGGATGACAAAAAAAAATAAAAATGGATAACACATTTAGAACAACATAACAGTGAGAAATAGAACAAAAGCAAGAGAGACATGGTTAAGAGAAACAAACAGTGAGATTTTGAACAGTTGTTTGGTTGTTGTTCACTGGAGATGGAGCCACGTCGAAATTAGTCGATTTTTGACCAAATCTGGTTATTCTGTGGGTTCGCCGGAGTTCAAAGATTCTGGTTCGCTAGAAAAAATAGGGAATGGAGATGGGGTTGTCTTCTCCGTTTAGAGCTCCGAGCTCTAGCTTGACGGATCTTTAAGCTCAGTGATGACCTGCAAAAAATTGAAAAGGGGGCAAAGGGGAAGGGGGAAAACGTTGGTGGTCTCTGATGGTGGTTTTCGATTTGGAGGTCATTTTCGTGGTGGCTCGATGGCTGGCTGGTTGAAGTTGGCCGAAAATGGAGTTTAGGTGGTGATGAGGAAGGTGGGTGGCGGCTTCTTTGAGAAGAGGATAGAAAAATCTCTTAGGATTTTTACTTATTTTGAATTTTTCACCACTTAGTCTAAAAATATTATTCACTCTCTTGCTTTTGACCTAAAATTTACTTAAATAGGGAGTTGTAATACAATGGGCTCGAATCATGGGCCTGGAATTGTGGCCGAAATTCATCGATCAATCTGTATATATAAATTTTAATCGTATTTTAAATGAATGTTTATACTATTCAAAAATATCAAAATGAATATTAGCAAATGTAACAATAAAAATGAATATTAAAAAATATATAATTAATGCAACTAATGACATATAAAAATGCAATTTTAAACTTAACTGATAAAAAATCATAAATTTTGATAAATAAGGATAGTTATCGATAAACTTATTTAAAACTATAAAAAAAATTATTTTGAACTATTAAATAAATAAAACTTAAAAGTTTTGAATTTTGAAAATGTTAGGCCAAAATTGAGTGTCAATAACTAGCTCTGATACCATGAGAAAATTTACGATAAGAATCTTAAATCATTATTGAAGGTTCTGAAAGAAAACTAAATTTAGAATAAGTAAAAGAAGAAGAATATTATTTCATGTGCATGAGTGTTACATCTGTGACCCTTTATATACAAGAGTCTTAGATTCAATAAATCTAAAATAAATTTCCTAACTGACTATGAATAGCAACTGACAGATAACAACTCATCAACTAACTACTCATTTATGCTAACTAACTACTCATTTATGCTAACTAACTATGTACAGTAATAACCAACTAAGTACAGTAGTAACAAAAAATGTGAACTTAATAGAAGGTAGTAGGGGTTATCTGCTCTTGGAATTACTTGACGAAAAAAATGGTGGATTAAGCCCAAATCTGATGGTTTTTGAGCTTCTCTTCATTTTCAAAGCTAACAGTGGTATATAAATTCTCGGTTTGTTTTGTGTTTTGGAATAAATGGGTTAGGGGGTTTAGGCGGCTTGACCCGAGAATTAGGTCTGGTAATGGGTGTTTTGAGTCTCGTGAAAATGGGGGTTAGGGTTTTGCAAAATTTAAGAACGAATTACTTCTTTTTCTTTTAATCGTGCAAGTGCATGGAACTGTAATTTTCTCTATATGTTAGGTTTTGTGGCCAAAAGCAACGAGAAAGCTTTGTAGAAGCGTATGCCTTGCCAGCGATTTGGACTTAGTTGGAGCTATCTAGATTGTATTCGCCGGAGAGACTGTGCTTACAGAGAACTCTAATAACAATGTAAAAGAAAACAAAAATATGAAAAACACAGACTGAATAAAAAAACAACACTTCAGAGCAAGAAAAAAATGCATAGAAACACTAACATGAAATAGTAAAACCCAAAGTTAGACAGCTTCTTGTTTTTCTTACTTGTGATACAATGGGAGAGAAGATAGAAATAGGACAACAAATGAAAAGTTAATGAGAGCTAAAAATGGTGGAATTAGGTGCACATCAAATAAATATGAATTGGTTCAATTCAATTCATCTCTGTTTAGAAAGTTTTGCTAGGGGAAAATACCAATGTAAGGAGGAAAACTACTTAAAAGATGTAAACATTCAAAAAATTAATGTTTTATTTACAACTAGTCAATTCAATTTGCCCTATTTGGAAAGAATTGTTGTGGAGGGAAAAAATATTATGTAGAGAAAATCTATCCAAAATTAAAAGTTTGTCCTTATTCCATGTGAAACACTACTCTAATCTATTGGATATCTAATGTCACTAGCTCTGATACTATGAGAAAATTCAAGCTAATAATTTTAAACCACTATTGAAGGTTTTGGAAGAAAACTGAATTTAGAAAAAGAGGAAGAAGAAGAATAGTATTTCATGTGCTTGAGTGTTACATCTGTGCCCCTTTATATACAAGGGTTTTACCCCTAATCAATCTAAAATGAATTTCCTAACCGACTATGAATAACAACTAACAGATAAAAACTCATCAACTAACTACTCATTTAGGCTAACTAACTATGTATAGTAATAACTAACTAAGTACAATAGTAACAGAAAATGTGAACTTAACGTAATTTAGTGGGGGTTACCTGCTCTTGGAATTACTTGACGAAAAAATTGGTAGATTAACCCCAAATCTGATAGTTTTCGAGCTTCTCTTCTTTTTCAAAGTTAACAGTGGTAAATGTGTTCTCAATTTGTTTTGTGTGTTGAAAAAAATGGGTTAAGGGGTTTAGGCAGGTTGACCCAAGATTTGGGTTTGGTAATGGGTGTTTTGAGCCTCGTGAAAATAGGTGTTAGGGTTTTGCAAAATTTTAAGAACGAATTACTTCTTTCTCTTTTCATCGTGCAAGTGCATGTCGCTGCAATTTTCTCTGTATGTTAGGTTTTGTGGCCAAGAGCGATGAGGAAGCTTTGTAGAGGCGTATGCCTTGTCGGCAATTTGGACTTTGTCGAAGCTATGTAGATTGTGTTCGCTGGAGAGACTGTGCTTACAGAGAACTCTAATAACAATGTAAAAGAAAATAAAAATATAAAAAACACAGACTGAAGAAAAGAACAACCATTCCAAAGCAAGAAAAAAAATGCAGAGAAACACAAACCTGAAATAGTAAAACCCAAAGTTAGACAACTTCTTGTTTTTCTTACTTGTAATCAATGGGAGAGAAGATAGAAACAGGACAACAATTGAAAAGTTAATGAGAGTTAAAAATGGTGGAATTAGATGGACATCAAATAAAAATGAATTGGTTCAATTCAATTCATAGCTGTTTAAAAAGTTTTGCTAGAGAGAAATACCAATGTAAGAAGAAAACTACTTAAAAGATGTAAATATTCAAAAAATTAATGTCATATTTACAACTAGTCAATTCAATTTGCTCTGTTTGAAAAGAAGTGTTGTGGAGGGAAAAAAATATTATGAAGAGGAAATCTATTCAAAATTAAAAGTTTGTCCTTATTCTATGTGAAACACTACTCTGATCTATTGGATATCTAATGTCACTAGCTCTGATACCATGAGAAAATTCAAGCTAAGAATCTTAAACCACCATTGAAGGTTCTGAAAGAAAAACTGAATTTAGAAGAAAAGAAGAAGAAGAAGAATATTATTCCATGTGCTTGAGTGTTACATCTGTGGCCCTTTATATATAAGAGTTTTACCCCCAATTAATCTAAAATGAATTCCCTGACCGACTCTGAATAGCAACTAACAGATGACAACTCATCAACTAACTACTCATTTATGCAAACCAACTAAGTACAATAGTAACAGAAAATGTGAACTTAACATAAGGTAGTGGAGGTTACTTGCTTTTGGAATTACTTGACGAAAAAAATGGTGGATTAAGCTCAAATCTGATAGTTTTCGAGCTTCTCTTCTTTTTCAAAGGCAATAGTGGTAAATGGGTTTCTCGGTTTGTTTTGTGTGTTGGAAAAAATGGGTTAAGGGATTTAGGCGGGTTGACCCGAGAATTGGGTCTGGTAATGGGTGTTTTGAGCCTCGTGAAAATAGTGGTTAAGGTAAAAACGAATTACTTCTCTCTCTTTTCATTGTGCAAGTGCTTGGCGCTGCAATTTTCTCTGTATGTTAGGTTTTGTGGCCAAGAGCAACGAGGAAGCTTTGTAGAGGCGTATGCCTTGCCGGCGATTTGAACTTCACCGGAGCTATCTAGATTGTGTTCGTTGGAGGGACTGTAAGTGAGAACTCTAATAACAATGTAAAAGAAAACAAAAATATGAAAAATACAGACAAAAGAAAAGAACAACATTCCAGAGCAAGAAAAAAAATGCAAAGAAACACTAACCTGAAATATAATGGGAGAGAAGATAGAAACAAGACAACAAATGAAAAGTTAATAAGAGTTGAAAATGGTGGAAGTAGGTGGACATCAAATAAAAATGAATTGGTTCAATTCAATTCATCTCTGTTTAGAAAGTTTTGCTAGGGGGAAATACCAATGTAAGAAGAAAACTACTTAAAAGATGTAAACATTTTAAAAATGAATTATTTATTTACAACTAATCAATTCAATTTGCTCTGTTTGGAAAGAAGTGTTTGAAGGGAAAAAATATTCTGCAGAGGAAAGCTATTCAAAATCAAAAGCTTGTCCTTTATTCAGACAAAAACTATCCTCAAGTTTAATATTGTACAATTGGACACATTGAATTAAATTTGGACGGATTATTATGGATTAAGACAATAATCGTATCAAGATCTAATTCAATCTAAATTTGTTTGGATCAAAATGTATTAGGTAACAGGTCAAGACCCAACCCAACTCAATTTTTTTATTAAACTTAATTATTTTATTTGTTCTTTTAAACTATTTTAGTACCTAGTAAAATTCTTGTTTTTTTTATTATGACTATATATATAACATATCAAATTGAAAAGAAGTTTTAAAAAAAAATTGACAAAATTTGTTATTAGTCAATTCAGGTTACATATCAATCAAATTTTAATGGATTGAAATTGGTTGAGTTGAAATGGATTGAGCTAATGAATGAATGAGTCAATAACCAACTCAAACTTAACCTAATTGAACGGATTGAGCATATTGGGATTAATTTTGTCACCCCTCCCTACCTTCAAGTATAGTCCAACACTTATTTAGTCCTTCAAATTTATGTATTCCCGTCTCTTCTAACAAACTAAGGGGTCGTTTGGTGTGAGGGATAAGAATATATAGTCCTGGAATAAACATTTGGTGTTTTGTTTGGTTGACATGTTTGGAATAACTTATCCCGCTGTTTATACCATAGTGATGGGATAAGTTATCTCATATACTGAGTGGGATAATTAATCCTGAAATAACTAGCTCCCAACCAAACGATCCCTAATAGTTAAAGCGAATGAATCCTCAACTTCTCCTCTTTAGTAATTAGAAAATGCCTTTGACATAATTAAAGAAAGTAGCAGAAATATAATTAATAAAAATTGTCTTTTGATAAACGAACTAGCGCAAGTATTACTCTCATTCAATTTCTTCTCAATCATATGCAATTATTCATGCAACAACTATCTTTTTTTTCTTAATGACTTGAAATAAGTTTAAGTGACACTTATTTTGGGCAGAGTAAATATATGCCAAATTTTAGTACTACTCCATACACCAATAGCTAATGATAATTTATTACCACTATATCAAAAACCATTTCCTTATGGAGAGAACGAAGTGATTAATGGACAACAAGTTGGACATTGGAAATCAAAATAATGGACATAATTCAGGAAGATCTTTTTTTCCAATTACATTACAAAAAAATGACCTCACATACAAAATAAAGATTCAACATATTGGAAAGCACTAAACCTATCAAACTGCAGGGAAATAGGGACCTCATAATCTTCATCTTCATCCTCAAATTGATTTTCTTCAATACTATTATTTCCAAATTCATATAGCTTGTAAAATGTGTTATCCCTCAAGTTATAACGTATGACCATTTTGGGAATGTGCAAAATCATGAAGGCATCCTCCTCCTCTTTCTCCCCTCTAACAACACAAAGCACACTCATCGCTAAGTAATTCCAGTCTGTTGGATCATGATAATGTCGAATCATATGAGGGAACATGTTAACAACATCTTCAACATTCACTTGGTACTTCACGTACCACTCCGTGCCATCACTATTCATCTCGTAAATGTTGTAGAAAGTGAGCTTTTGACGACTATGCACTTGTACTAGATGCAAATATCCACTAGACTCTCCATAATAAGCAACTCTGCTCTCATTAATGTTAGGCATGGGAAACTCATCGAACATTTCTTGTTCCACATTGAAACGTAACGAGTTGTCATCATATTCCCAATAAATTGCACCATTCCAATAAACTCCAGTATACCTGAATCCTATATCGTAACGAGCTAGAAAAGGTGAACCCACGACCCTCCATTTCTTAAATTCAGATGAATAAATCTCGACCTGATAGTGTTGATCATCAGGAAACACTTCATCAGACAAACGAATGCAAATCACTTTGTAATTTGGCGATTTCGATGGATCAAACGCTAGTTTCATCCCAATTACAGCCTTGGAAGTTTGTCCATTCCCTCTCAGTCTCGGAAGTGTAACAAATTGTTGTGTTGCTGGGTTGTACACATAGTAATTTTCATTAGGTCCATGAACGCGAAAACTACAACATAGCAAAAGTCCATTACAAGATTGCAAGATTCTAATTCCATAAGGATCGTCTACGTAAATGAGCTTGTGAAATGGTGATTGAATTGGATTTTCGAGGGTGAAGGGAACGAATTTGTGAAAAGGGTTGATCAAGAAAGAAGAACAGTGCAAAAATAGGCCACGAGCAGGGTTGAAACAGGGGACTCTGAAGCGGGTGAATTCTGAAGAGATAATTCCATTTTTTCGCGACGCATTTGCATCGTACGAGTGATTTTACTGGAAGACGGAGGAAGATTTCTATCAGTAGTTCTTCATTAGGAATCACTTCATTTGCAGAAAATGATGATATACAGTTTTTTATTTTTTTAATTATAATCTTCATTTTGATTTTTCTTGTGTAGAGTTGGACCATGTGCTACTTATTATATAGTTTGCCCATTTTTTTAGCTTGTTGTGAACGTTTCTTTCTCAACTCAAGTTGATTATTAATTAATCTTTCTCTCAATAAATCAAAGGCAAATGAACATATTTGTTATACTTAAACTCAACATTATTTTACTTTGGTTATTGGATTTGATTCCTTACATGCAAATTGGCTCTCGAGTCAATGCATTTGCCCGTTATCTATAAGAGTTGGTGACAATGAGCTAATTTACGTTCTAATAATTATATTATTTTCTTTATTTCTCGAAAACTTGTATTTTAAATTCTTTTTTTTTTACATCTTACTAAGTTATTTATTCTCTAGTATCAAAAGGAATGAAAGATATTGAATTACATTAGATATGTATTATTGTTATGTATACGATATATACATAATAATGTGTTTTATATATCATATATAAATAACATATAATTGTATATAAACAATGTACCCACATTGTTATACATCAATTTAAGAGTGAACCCTGTCGTTTTCTTCATCAATTTTTCAGCTGCTCAAATAAGTTTGAACCAATTTCAATTGCCATTATTATATTTTTCTCAATTCTTTATTCATACAAGTATCATTTGAATTATAAAAAAGGGGAAGAAGATGATGTCAGTGTAGCTCAAATAAATATGTGATTGTGCCACCTCAAATTTCTACAAAAATAAAATAAAATGTTGCTTTGTGTGAGTTTTGATATCAAGTTGAGTTACACCAATCTCTATAAGAAAATAATATCCCTTTTGGTTTAGCTCCAATCGAAAAAATGCTTGATTGGCTAAAAGTGAAATGAAATGGCTCTTGCAGGGGTTGATGGGCTATAGCCTATAGGCATAAATAGACAAGAATGATCCAAAATCGAATTAATAAGTCGAATCAAGATAAGATAAGTATTCAAAATAGGAAAAACTACGTAAATGAGTCATAAAACTCAAAATAATTACATGTTCATATCAAATCTAAAGTAATTCAAGAAATATACATTCCCTCATAAATAATTACAGTTCATACCCCCTTCATTAAGGCTGGTAATTTTTGCTTAACTGATACTAAATCATTATCATATATTGTATTGGTATCATTAAGGCTGGAAATTTTACTTAATTGATACTAAATCAGTATATATATATTGTATTGGTATCATTAAGATTTCTTATTCAGAAATTACTCATTAGTCAATGATAATATAAGAGTATATATATATTGTGGTGCCATTAAGGTTTCTTGTTCAGAAATTACTCATTAGTCAATGATATCATAAGGGTATATATGTATATTGTGGTGTCATTAAGGTTTCTTGTTAAAAAATTATTTATTAGTCAATGTTACTATAAGAGCATATGTATATTGTTGTGGTATCATTAAGGTAACTTGTTAAAAAATTACTCATTAGTCAGTGATAATATAATAGTATATGTATATTGGTGTGGTATCATTAAGGTAAGTTGTTAAAAAATTACTCATTAGTCAATAATAATATAAGTGTATATATATTTTTATGGTATTATTAAGGTTTCTTGTTCAGAAATTACTCATTAGTCAATGATACTATAAGAGTATATATATACTAATTTAATATCAATTAAGTACTTATCAGCATTAATGATACCAATACAAAATATGTTACTTATTTAGTATCAGTTAAGCGAATTTAGTTTTTTGTGTGTATGTGGGGGGGGGGGGGGG
>JAJOOH010011009.1:0-11049 GCA_029582605.1 Solanum gracilifrons | reverse complement strand
ATTCTTTTTTTTTTTTTTTTTTTGTTATAATACTCTAAAGTTTGAAAAAAATTCAAATTAAAATAAAATAATATGTAAATTAAGAAACGAAAAATTTGTTATTTGTTACTTTTTTTGGGAGTCTAAATTTTTAATTCTACTTTTTCTCTTTTTTTAATCCTACAAAAATATCGTTGCTACTTTTATTTCTAATTTTGTAAAATAATATATAAAGTAATATATATATATACAATATGATATGATATATAAATAATAATATAATACATAAATAAAAGAATAATTTATCATATAAAAAATAAAATTCTTGAATAAGAATCAACCAAACTTATGAGATATGTTAATTAATTAATAAGGGATATATTGATAAATATGTATATATGTAAGGGATATTTTAGTCTTATATTCTTCTTTTTTTCAAAAAGCATAATTTTTTAGCTTTTTCCCAATAGCAGAAAAATTGTTTCTGCTTCCATTTAATTAAAAGCAGTTTTAAGAATTTGTCAAACACTTAATTTCTCAAAATAAATGCTTTCTTCTTAAAAAAAAAAAAAGCACTTCTGACCTCCCAACAACAATGTCCGACAGGCACTTAATAATAAGCAAGTCATTTTTCTTAAATTAGGAGAAAATGAATCCATTTGAAAAAGCATTTAAGTCAATCAAACATGAGAAAATTAAAAAGTATTTTAGAAATATATTTTTCTTCATCTCAAACACGCCTTTAATAAGTGTATTTTTAATATATTCATATACATCGATACATAATTTAAAGGAAGTCCAATTAGTGGATACCCATGGGTTATCCATATTTTATATGGATAATTTGAATTGATTCATATTTGATCCACTTTTAAACAATTGTATAACGATTTCATTTAAAATAAATTGCATCAAATGAATAACCATAGATTTTACCCATTTTGCCACCGTAGCGGTGGCTAGAAAGGTGTTGGATTAAGTTGGCGACGTTACTATTTAAACGGCGATTTCTTGAGCAATGAAATGCAGCTAATTGAGGAAAAAGAACAAAATTTTATCAAAGTCTTCCACAGATATGAAATCAGTAATATTAATGAACATATTATATACTCCCTCTGTCCCTAATTATTTGCCCATTTTTTCTTTTTTAATTATTTCTAATTACTTGTCCATTTTGATAAATCAAGAAAAGACAAATTTATTTTATCTATTATACCCTAAATTAATTACTTTGAAAAAGGTAGAACTTTTTGAAAATCTTACATTTTTAATTCATCCACTTCATAATTAATAGGGGTAAAATCATAAACTTACTATGTCAATCATTGTTTTCTTAATAGATGTGTCAATTCAAAAGTGGACAAGTAATTAAGGACATAGGGAGTACATATTGTACATAAATAATGACTTGGAATCTTGGATACATGTAATAACTACTCGTTGTCCCTATTTACTTGTCCACTTTTAAATTTACACACTTATTAAGAAAACAATTATTGACATATTAATTATGAAGTAGATGAATTAAAACTTAAGATTTTCAAAAAGTTCACATTTTTCAAAGTAATTAATTGAGAGTATAATAGGTAAAAAAATTGTCATTTCTTAATTTGTCAAAATGAACATGTAATTAGGGACAACTATAAAAAGAAAAGTAGACAAGTAATTAGGGACAGAGGGAGTAATAGACTTAAACTCTAATTACATTGTATTAAGGGCCTAAATATGTGTTTAGAGTGTCTCATCAATTGAGTAAATTAATGACGCCACGTGATATAACTGTAAGTAATATGATTAATGGTCCGAGAAAAGTTAGCCAAATTACGAGCACACCAATCATATGCTTAAACGGATATATGTTCACCATTTAAATCTATCTAATTTAGCTATAAAAGAAACCATGTCACAATTTTTAGCACCACGGATTATATTATTTTCCTTATCTATATTTTTTCAATTTACAAAAAAAAAGTTTCTTCATATACTAAATTTCTGTCAATTCAAAATCAACATTTAAATAAGTTATTTACTAAGAAAAAAAATATTGTTAATCATAAAACAAAATTTCTAGAATTTAGATATTAACTAAAAAGTATTGGAAATTACTTTGCCATAAATTATCAAAGAAGAATAAAATTATTTTTTTGTTAGCCAAACATTTTTAAAATATATATATACTTTTTAAAATAAAAAAAAAGTGTGTAGATATTGATAGTTACTCAAGTTGTAAACTATAGAAGTAATTCCATTCGTTCTCAAAATTTTGGGAAACAGATATTTTCAATATTTCTTATTTTAATCATGATTGATTAATATACTTCTATGATTAAGAATTTGAAGAGGAAGATTTGGGGATTTTTGGAGAATTCATGAGTGAATGAGAGGAATGGGTAATAATTTGAAGGGTAAAAATGATTATAGGGATAGTTATAGGGCTAAAACAAACATAATTAAGGGGTTAAATGGATAGGAAATGACCAAAACATCCTCAATTAAAACTACCAGAAGACTCTACGGTTTGGGCCTATGGTTCATAGGACTTTCTATCTATCGTACTGGTCAACCGTAGACCCAACTACTGGATCCCAAAATTCAGTCAAGTTTCCACAAGACATCCCCATGGGTCGTCGTTCACTCTACAGTCCGTAGAGTCTAAATTAAAGTAAAAAATGTCTCTAAATTTGGATCACTTCTACGGATCCCTCCTACGATCCATAGACCACCCTACGATTTGTCATGTTCATTCAATGGTCAACTACTGAGCTTGAAAATTTCAAGTTCCTCAAGATCATTCTTACGACACCCTTCTACGGACCGTAGACCCTTCTACAAACCGTAGACCCTTTTACAGGGCCATAGACTGATACGTAAGAACTGGCATCAAGTCAGTTTCCTGCAACTTTTCAACTCAAACTCAACTTTTTGAGGTATTACAATATTTCCCGCTTGAAAACATTCATGCTCGAATGAGATTCAAGCTAGCATGAATAGAGTAGAAAGAGATCTAACAACTCAACATGAATGTAATTTACATCAAAATGCACATAATCAAGGAGTAATCAACTCCAAGCTAAAACATAACTATAAAACAACATTCATGAAACATGCATGCATATGGAAACATGAGAATGACTAAAATGCATGAATCTGAAATAATGAACCATGAGGAACTTACTACCTCAAGCTAGAATAGGTTCGGAGGGAAAGAGAACGGGATACCAGGACATCATATTGGCTTCAACCTGCCAAGTATCATCCTAAGTTAATTGATGCCTCCAAAGTACTTTCACTGATGCAACTTCTTTATTTCTTAATTTCCGGACTTGACGATCCAAAATTTCAACCGAAATCTCTTCGTAAGAAAGACTTTCCTTAACTCTTAAACATTCCAATAACCTAATAGATGTAGGATCACCAACACACTTCTGCAACAAGGAGACATGGAACACTGGATGCACCAATGTCAAATCGGAAGGCAAATCCAACTTATAAGCTACCTTACCAATACGCCTTAAAATTTGGTATAGGGCCCACATACCAGGGACTAAGCTTTCTTTTCATTCCAAAACCCATCACACCCTCCATAGGTGAAATTTTCAAGTAAACCCAATCATCAACGTCGAACTAAAACTCTGTCCTCCTAGCATCGGCATAAGACTTTTGTCGACTTTGAGCTGTTTTCAACCTTTCTCTAATAAGTTGAAACTTCTCCATAGCCTCATGCACTAACTTGGGCCATATCAAAGAGACCGCACAAACTTCAAACCAATACATAGGAGACCTACACCTCCTACCATAGAGTTCCTCAAAAGGAGCCATACCAATACTCGAATGATAATTATTATTATCATTATAAGCAAACTCGATCAAAGGTAAATGGTCATCCAAATTACCCTTGAAGTCAATATCACACAAGATCTCATTATATCTTCCAATATTTTAATAGTACGCTCGGCTTGCCCATCGATCTGAAAGACCATATTGAGATTGACCTGTGTACCAAGGCCTTTTTGGAAAGACCTCAAAAACTGTAAAGTAAGCTAGGTACCTCGGTCGGATATAATGGATAGGGGCACTCCATGCAACCTAGCCATTTCTCGGATATACAACTTAGCACAATGTTCTTGTCTTTACGAAATGAAATGAGCCGACATCATCATACGATCCACAATGACCCAAATTGAATTGTGTTGCCACCGAGTGCGGGGTAAACTGGTAAAGAAATTTATATTCAAGTTTTTTCGATTTCAAGTAGGAATACTAATGTCTTGAGACAAACCTCCTGATTTCTGATGCTCAACTTTCACTTGTTGGCAATTTGTACACTTAGCCATAAATTCCATAATATCCCTCTTCACCCCATTCCACCAATAGACTTCTCGCAAATCACGGTACATCTTAGTGGCTCACGGGTGAATAGAATATCAAGAACTATGGACTTTCTTCAAAATCTGATTTCTCAACTCCTCAACCTTGATAACTAAGAACACAATTTCCCCCTTGGGAGAAAGCCTCAATGAATTTTTTGGAAATCAACTTCTTCAAATCAAGCAATATCGGGTCAAGATCTTGTTTAGTTTTTACATCCGACACAAATGATTATTTCGACCCATTTTGAGCAATGATTCTGCCCTCATCTGAATCAACCAAGTGAACACCTAGCCGAGCTAGTCTATGAACGTCGTGAACTAACTCTTTCTTACTATCCTCAACACGAGTCACACTACTCATGGACAACCGACTAAGAGCATCAGTCACTACATTGGCCTTGCCTGGGTGATAGAGGACGCTCATGTCATAGTCTTTCAAAAGTTTGATGTATCTCTGTTTGCAAAGATTTAGATACTTTTGCTTGAACACGTATTGTAAATTTTTGTAATCGGTAAACACGTATACATGGACACCGTTCTACAGACCATAGACTCTTCTACAGGTCATTGACTAGTCCGTAAGAACTGATACCAAGTCAGCTTTCTATAATTTTTCAACTCAAACTCAACTTCCAACTTATGAGGTGTTACATGGAGAGGAGCCAAATATTTGTTGTTGGAAAATAATTCTTATATTTCAAAACTAAGTTATAATACATTCTTGAGTTAATATCTTAAAAGGTCACTGAACTATGAGAAATTAACTTTAAAATGTATTGAACTTTCTTTTGTATCAATAAAATCACTCAATTTAACACTTTTATCTTTAAAATGATTCATTTACATCTATCATTAAAATAAAATCTTGAACACATAGGAAGACAATACTTATACATCTAATAATTTGCTCCTTGATCATATGAGTTACTCAACCATGGATCTAAAAACGTGACTGTCTTCCCTTCAGTCCACGATTGTCATTTCTGAGATAGTTATTTACATGTGTGTAAGAAAAGTATCAAATTTACATGTGTGTAAGAAAAGTATCAAAGATAAATCAAACAGCTTTCTTCTACGAATACTAATGTTAGACACAATGACATATTATCAAGGTAACGAC
Organism: Solanum gracilifrons; assembly: GCA_029582605.1. Lineage (NCBI taxonomy): Eukaryota > Viridiplantae > Streptophyta > Magnoliopsida > Solanales > Solanaceae > Solanum > Solanum gracilifrons. The sequence goes on along the minus strand of JAJOOH010011009.1, from coordinate 5,580 downwards.
AATATATATGCATTGAATTTTTGGGTTAACATGATTTTATAATTTTGTTTATTTGTGGATATTACATGTTATAGAAAAATAGTTTATTTTTTATGTCAAATTTATTTTATAATGATAAATGTAGTTGAATGATATTTGAAGATAAAAGTATTAAGTTGAGTGATTTTACTGATACTAACGAAAGTTTAATGATTTTTCTAGATAATTTTTCATTGTTTTGTGACTTTTTAAGATATTAACTCTATATTCTTTATCATTTACTAGTGATGAGTAATTAATGACCATTAATCATCCTTATTATTCATCGTTATCATTTCTACTGGTCCAATTTACAATTCGAGTCAAGTATAAAGTGCTAAAAATGACTTGTTTTTAAAAGCACTCTTTTAAAAGATGAAATGACGTGGGAGACCCTTATACTTGACTCGGATTGTAAGTTGGAACCTTTACTTCATGAAATTTCAACTAGACACTTAAACTCATTCAAAATAAGAATTCTAAGCCCCTTAGTCATTGTGTGTTCCTCACTTTCTCTAACATGAATGACACCTCATATTCACGTCCAAAATATTAATGCCACATCATATCCACATCATTGGCTATGTCATTTTATATTCATATACTAAAAAAACTATTTTATCTTTGAATTTAATGTGAAAAAATTGAATATGGCTAGAAATGATATTTTACAAAAAAAAATTAGTCATTTTTTCCGTTATAGCTTACCAAGAGCTTCACCATTGTTTTTACTTTTTACTCATTAAACAAACATATCAATAGATCAAGCAAAACACATAAAACATATGAAAAACACAGAACATGAAATCGGAGAAATGAAGCCCACTGAAAAGTTGAACAGAAAATGGTAAAATTCGACGGAGTTACAATTTCTGGTCAGTAATAATAGTTAATCACAACAACAACTCAAGTCAAGTATAAGAACACATCAATATTAGAAGGCCCCAGTTTACAATCTAAGTCAAGTATAAGAACTTCTCAGGTCATTCCGCCTTTTAAAAACAGCTTAATAGAAAAATTCTTTTGATAATTCATTTGAAAAATATTTTTGATAAATATATCGTGTTTGACTAATTTCATAAAAAATATATTTTTGAGAGTCAAATTCCAAAAAATGCTAAGTATCAACTTCTCAGGTCATTCTGCCTTTTAAAAATAGCTTTACAGAAAAGTTCTTTTGATAATTTATTTGAAAAACATTTTTGATAAATATATTGTGTTTGACTAATTTCATAAAAAAAATGTTTTTGAGAGTCAAATTCCGAAAAATGCTAAGTATCAATGTAACGTTTAAAATTAAGATTATTTTAAAGAGACAAATTATTTTATATATCTATTATAAATTATTATTTTTAATTCTTATTTTTATTAAATTAAAATGTAAACATTATCAATATTATATATAGATAAATAAAAATTAATCAAATATTGATATAATCCTTTAAAAATATTGTTGTTATTCTTTTTCTAATCCTACAAAAATATTGTTATTACCTTTTTTGCTAATTCTGTAAAATAAAATTTAAAATAATAATATGTAACCGTAAAATAAAATTATGAAATTATTATAAGAAATACAATTCTTAAATGAAACTTAACCAAATATATTAGTTAAGTTAATTAATTAATAAAGGATATATTGGTTAATATGTATATAAGTAAGAGATATTTTGGTCTTGAAATAAATATTTCCAACTTCTGCTTCTGCCTTTTTCTAAGAACCAGAAATTTTGAGTTTCTTCCCAATAACAGAAAAAACTACTTCTGCTTTCCATTTAAAAGCAGTTTTACTAATTTGTCAAACACCTTAATTTTTTTTTAAAAATCTCAAAATAAGTGTTTTTGCCTCTCAATAGTCAATAGCAGTGTCAAACAATCTCTAAAATTGATTAACCATTAATACTTTTTGAATTCTTATAATGATTACCGGTTTCAATATCTACGATTTACTACTCCTCCGGTCTATTTTTATCTGTTTAATGTATTAAAAATAGTTGTCCAACTTTATTTGTCCAGTATAAAAAATTAAGAGATAATTTATATTTTTAATATTTAAATAATGTATAATTAATAAGTGTGATATGATAAAATTATTCCTCTATTTATTATTTCTTAAAAGGTGTGCCAAAATAAATACAAACAAGTAAAAATACACAGAGAAAATACATACAATATACATTGAAAGGCCTTTAAGGCTCTGATAATGCTTAATAATTGAGATATTACTCTTTCTATCTAAACATTATCTCCATATAAAATTTCCTTTGACTTAACTTTTAGAGAGGGAAGCAAGAAGATGAAGAAAAATTTCTCCTTTCTATATTCTATTGCGCTAGATTATTATTTTTTATTGAATCTTTGTTATTTTTTTGTTCTTAATTTCACAAAAGAGGGGCTTGTTGTGGACAATGTCTTTAATACACCTCAATAAGCTATGAAAATTCTTTACAGGTTTGTGATTAAGTATTTTAAATAAAATTTCCAACTGTACTTGCAACATGGGAATAAGGTAAAAGTTGTCCAAATCCGAAAAACAACCAAGTTTAGATAATTACGAAGCCAATGTCAAAATTTCTCGCATCGAAAAGCTACCTTTAATAATACTTTGGCTATGTTACATGAAACTGAGTTCGATTTTTTTGATGTTTTCCCCGACAATATAAATTAGGTTGAATTAACGGGAAGAAGAAAAAGGGCTAGGGCTTAAGTTTTGAGGGAGATTTCCGGTGAGGGGTAATTAATTATAGTGTTTATGAATGTTTTGAGTTAATCATACTCAATCACTACTAGTATTCATAAAAAATTTCTTTAAGCTTCTCATTTTATCTTTAACGAGATGATTTTAATCACATAAATATCTATTTCTTATATTAGATCATAAATTTTAAAAAAAAATTTTACTTTTAATTTCATACTCAGTGAAACACGTTTAGATAATCGAAATACAAGAGGACTAGTAAGTTGAGAAGAGTGCTAGTCAAACATTACAAATAAACTAAGAATTAATGATCAGCTAAATTAAATGTAAGAAGAGAAATAGTAATCATATCACTTTTTTTTTGTGACATTATCTGAAATAGGAAACACCAATTATTGTTCTCTCTGTAATAATAGGAATATTTGTAAATGTAGTGTCATCTGTAAAATAAATAAAAAATGATATAACATACATTATAAATGATCTATTAGTTGGTATCTGAACTTTAGCTTTGTTGATGAGAGTTTGATTTTCCACCTCAGCATAATCTTTTCAAATATTACGTACCCCCTCCATTAAAAAAAAAATAAGTATATATAATTAGATGAAATAATTTGTTATATTCTCATGACCAGAAAGACTCCCAAGTTGTCTCACCAAGATGCCAAATATCAGTATTATCGTCATATGACAAAGGGGTTGAATCTTGAAATGGATAATGGTGATCTGATAATGATTGTTGTTTGGGTATTAAAGTCATCAAATTTGCATTTTGGGATTGTAAATTAGAGATGTGAGCTTGTGCCAAAGCAACTTGTGCTTGGAGTTTAGTCATTTGGTCATGAAGATGGGAAATTACACCAGCACTTCCATATATTGGATCTCTCATCCTTGCATTTGCTTCATAAACAAGGCTCTGAACTGCATCTGCTCTTTGTGTTGCTGGAAGCTCCTGAAACCACATATATAGTTTGTTATTTACTTTCTATTTTAGTTCGACGTCAATGAAATGATTATAGTTACACAAATATTTTAGACTTCTTTCTTTCTTTCTTTCTTTGCGTTGTTAAACTACATTATATAAGTTGAGACAAAGGGAGTAATACTTTTCATTTTCCAAGAATAATATAGTTAATCTTTAAAGTGAAAATTGAATAAAATCAACTTAATATTTTAACATTAAATTATGAATATTCAAAAGTGACAGAAAGTACATACGAGGTGATCTCTTCTTTTTTTTTTAAATTTTCCTTGTGAGTGTGAGATACGACGACGAGAGGGAGTTACTCAACACCCCTCACTTTTAACCCAAAAATAAAAAAGGTGAAAAAACGAAAAAAAACAAGAAAAGTGTATTGCTAGCTAGTTTTGGCTTATACCTTTTTTTTGGCTAAGGAACACATGCATTATTGGTCTTAATTATTGCTACCTAGTTTCAAATTTCTTTTATTCTTTTCATTTTTTTCACCTTTTTCACCTTTTCTAAAAAAATATCTTAGGAATTAAGTAATGTTATGATCGTATAATAAATTTATATTTACCTGTAGCAACTTGATGATGTTGCTTGCTCCAAATATTTTATGAGCGACGATGAATTTCATGGGCTCATTGGGTGGAAAGTAAGGCTTTAACAGGCAATCTTCCAAGCATCGGCGACGGAGAAATTTACACGCAGCACAAGGGGTAAACAGACTTCTATTTTCTGTTGAACAAGAAGAAGAATCCGCCATTCCTTGATCGCCTGATATATAATTCTAGGTTTAATTAATTTCCTTCTTATTAAAATATATAAAACTTTGTATTGCACTTTTCTTATTTTTCCCTCTTTTTACTGGAATATATTTTTATATGAGCATTTGGCATGTCATATATATATAATAGCTAGAGTGTCCGTGTCATAAGTTGTTTAATTAAAGGAAGGTCAAAGTTCTAATTATATATGGCAAGAATATTATAACATAATACTACAGTACTGCTATTACCTCTTAAAAAAAATATGTTAAGTATTGTATGGACAACGTGACTTTGAAATATTTTTCAAGAACAAGACGCGTTCCTTTTCTTCTCCGAAACTGCCAAGCAGATGCAGGGGAAACTTGTTACTTCTATTAATGCAGCTTCATCACACCCAACCATAGGTCTCGAGTTGGGATGCAATGGTGGGACTGTATTACTCTTAACCAGAGGACGTTTTGAATTCGAGTATATTTCGTATGGAGAAAAAAATAAATTGGGAGCTCCATCTCTACATGGACCTTGCAGTGTGCGAATCGGATTTAATCGAGGCTCCAATATAAATTGTGCCACACAACGGTCGGAAACCAAATAGATACATATGACTGATTATTATATGTATACAAGTTCCTAGATACGCAACGGCCAACATGTATTTCAAAGTTAATTTTTTTTGAAAAGTGTGTATGTACTCTTTCAGTGTTTTGACTTGGCATAGAGTTTAAGAAAGTAAAATAAGACTTAAATCTTATGGTCTAAAATTAAAGATCTATCAAATGCACCAAAATATCTTTTAATATTGTGATCCTAAATATGTCATGCGAAAAATTGAAATTAATAAGTTGCTAAAAAATGAAAAGGTTATTCTTTTTTAAGCAAATTAAAAAGAAAATAGATTAAATAAATTGAAACAGAGAAAAAATATATAATATATATGAGTTAATTATTTTATACAAATTCTATAATTGTAAAATAGAGATTTCTAATTATACACAGTGGTGGAATAGTGGATTTTTCTTTAGATGTTGTAAGTTCCAATTTCGTCGCAATTTCATATTTCCTACGTAGAAATTCACTATATCTATAGTTGAAGGTCTATTCATTATATATCTCAATGTTGTAAGAAAATG
>JAJOOH010011008.1:0-16452 GCA_029582605.1 Solanum gracilifrons | reverse complement strand
CCCCCCCCCCCCCCTCCCCTTTTAATTACTTATTTCTGGAAGTAATTTGACTAATTGAATATAATTGTTGATTAATGCAAAGTCTAAACCATTTTCCTCGTGGGATCGACCTCAACCTACAAGTTGGGTTCTTTACTTGATAACGATCGCTTATGCTTCTTTAGGAAAGTGTAATTTGAGCGTATCAAATTTTGGCGCCGCTGCCGGGGAGATTTGGCTTTTAGATTTATTTTAACTACATTATTGAACGTTAGTCAAATATTTCCTAATTTTACTTTTTCTCTTTGTTTTTGTCTCTCTCAGGTTCTGACTCTAGTGTATGCCAAGTACATGGAGCCAGGGTGAACCACTTACTCCAGAGTTGAACTGCACTTTGCGAAGAATGAACAATCCAGGAGATCCAGTTAATCCTATCGGAGGAAATCTAGGTTATGCAGTTGATTTACAGCAGCCGAGGGTAGTTGGTAGGGACAACCAGGTTCCAACTGACAATCAATTGGGAGATGCATTGAGGGTGCAAGATCCACCAGGCCCACGACAACATCACAACTATCGAGGAAACGTCAATATAACAGACTCTGATGGACCTATTGTCCTACCCCATCTACCTCTAGGGCACACATTTGTGGTGACTAGCATCTTGATGCAGATGCTTACAGCAATGGGGCTTATTCTCAGGATTGCCTTCAGAGGACCCACATGCTCACTTAGCCAAGCTAAGGGTGGTTTGCAAAAGTTGTGTAGGTAGACCAGACTTTGATATGGATGTCATCGGATTATGAGTGTTACCTCTATCACTAGCAGGCGATGCTGCAGTATGGTTCACTGAGCTTCCTTATAACTCAATCTTTACATGGAACCAACTGGCGGATGTGTTCTGAGCAAGGTACTATCCAATGTCCAAGAAGCTCAATCACAAATATAGAGTCAACAATTTTGTAGCATTACCTAGAGTGTCTGTGAGTAGCGCTTGTGACAGATTCACTGCATTCGTAAGAGGTGTCCCAAATCACCGTATTGATGATGAGTCACTAAAGGAATATTTCTATCGAGGTCAGGATGACAACAATAAAGCAGTGCTTGATACTATTGCTGGAGGTTCATATGGCGACTGGACATATGCACAGATTTCTGAAAAACTAGAGAAGATCTACATGGAGCACTAGGAGGTCAGATACTGGGAGAAACACATTTGCCATTCAGAATACAAACACCCAGTCTGCGGATGAGATTCGTGAGGAGATGACTCAGATGAGGACCGAGTTGGGGTTGGTATTGAAGCATGTGAGTGGACGTGCAGAGATGGTAAATGCTGTGAACTACTTGACTAGAACGCCACCACCAGTTGAAGAGTGTTACTATGAAGATGATGCTTATGCGGTGAATGATCGACGGGGGGTTTCCGAATAAACGGCCAAGGATCCAACGCGAAAAATTTGCGCCAAGGTCAAGGAAACCAAGGTCAGAACTATGGCAACTACAACCGATAAGGTCAATATGTCCGGGATGGAAACTTCAATCTCGCGACAACAACTACAACAGGAACAACAATGGCAACAGAAACGATCGGGTAGGACCTTATGTTCCCCCTCAAAATCGGGAATCTGGTACTAGGGAAGCTGGAGACAATATGGCGCGTATTGAAGATATGATGCAGAAGATGATGAGAAAGTTTGATGCAACTGATGAGAATGTGAAGGAGATGAGAAACGACTTGTATGGTATTGGTCAAAATGTTGATGCCCATGCAGTTTCAATAAAGCACCTAGAGCAGCAGATGACCTAGTTGTCTACTACAGTGAACCCACATCAACCTGGTACTCTTCCTAGCAACACCATCCAGAATTCAAAGAATGACGGTCATTGTATGGAAGTTACTCGAGGGGGTAAGAAAACCATAGATCCACCTATGCCGTCTATGGTGGATGTTGAGATTAGAAAAGAAGATTATGTGGTAGAGGTTAGAGAAGAGTCTGAGACTGCGACAGAGAAAGAAGTGGAGATATCTCAAAAAGTGGTCCCCGTACCTAGACCTCCACCACCTTTTCCACAGAGGTTAGTGAAGAAGACTGAAGATGGTAAATATCGCAGGTTTATTACTATGCTGAAGAAGCTTTCTATCAATGTTCCTTTGATTGAAGCTTTGGAGAAAATGTCTGGGTATGCGAAGTTTATGAAAGATATGGTGACAAAGAAAAGGTCTGTGAGTTTTGAAGATGATGATAGATTGCAGCATTGTAGCGCTATTGCTACAAGATCTCTTGTGCAGAAGAAGGAAGACCGTGGTGCTTTCACAATCCCATGTACTATAGGGTTGTTACACTTTGCTAAGGCATTCTATGATCTGGATGCTAGCATCAACCTCATGCCATTGTCTATTTATAAGAAGTTGGGTCTAGGGGATCCAAAGCCTACTATGATGCGGCTACTTATGGACGATCGTACCGTGAAAACGCCCATTGGTGTACTCCATGATGTGCTAGTAAAACTGGACTCATTCATCTTTCCAGCTAATTTTGTGATTCTTGACTGTGAGGTTGATTTTGATGTTCCCATCATCCTTGGGAGACCATTCCTTGCCACAGGTAGTGCATTGGTCTATATGGAGAAGGGACAGATGAAGTTCAGACTGAACAATGAAGAAGCAACTTTCAATATTTGTAGGTCCATGAAGCAGAGTGGTGAGCTCCAAACGGCATCTACTATAACTTACAGAGTTGAGAGTGGAGTAAAAGTGCAAATTGAAGAGTGACTCGGTGTTAGGGCACTAGCAACAATTATGTTGAATTTTGATAGTGATGGTATTGAAGAGTACGATGAGTTGGTAGCTGCAATCGAGATGTGTGAATATCGGTCAAAACAAAAGAAGCATGAGATAGACATGAAGAATCGTGAGTCTCTACCAGCGAGACCATTTATTGTGGAGGCACCGAAATTGGAGCTTAAGGCTCTACCACCACATTTGAAGTATGTATTCTTGGGCAGAGATAACACTTTGCCGGTCATCATTGCGGCGGATCTAAATGTGAGACAAGTAGAGTGTTTGGTGACTGTATTAAAGAGGTTCAAGCGAGCTATTGGGTGGACTATTGTGGATATTATTGGGATTCCTCCCGGTATTTGTTCAAAGAAAATACAACTCATGCCAGATCACAAACCTAGTATTGAGCACCAAAGAAGATTAAATCCACCTATGCAAGAAGTATTTAAAAAAGAGATCATCAAGTGGTTGGATGCTGGTGTTATCTATCCTATTGCAGATAGTAGTTGGGTATGCTCTATTCAATGTGTGCCCAAACAAGGTGGGATTACTGTGGTTCCTAATGAGAGAAACGAGCTTGTTCCGATGCGGCCCGTGGCTGGATGGAGAGTCTGCATCGATTACCGAAAGCTAAATGCTTGGACAGAAAATGACCATTTCCCTATGCCATTCATGGATCAGATGTTAGATAGACTTGCTCGTAAGGGTTGGTATTGTTTTCTTGATGGTTATTCGGGCAACAATCAGATTTCTATAGCTCCGAAGGACCAAGAGAAGACCACCTTCACTTGCCCTTATGGGACTTTCCCCTTCTAAAGGATTCCCTTTGGGTTGTGCAATGCTCCAACAACCTTCCACCGTTGTATGATGTCGATATTCTCTGATATGATGGAGGACACTATTGAGGTATTTATGGATGATATCTCTATGGTAGGGGACTCTTTTGATTGATGTCTGAATCATTTGGCTGAGGTACTTAAAAGGTGTGAAGATTGCAACCTGGTGCTGAATTGGGAGAAGTGCCACTTTATGGTGAAAGAAGGGATGGTTCTACGTCATAGAATTTCTGAAAAGAGCATTGAGGTAGATAGAGCGAAAGTGGAAGTAATAGAAAAATTTCCCCACCTATCTCTGTAAAAGGTGTGAGGAGTTTTTTGGGCACGCAGGTTTCTACAGGAGATTCATCAAAGATTTCTCAATAATTGCACATCCTTTGTGCAAACTGCTTGAGAAGGAGTGTAAGTTCTACTTTGATGATGCTTGTCTTAAAGCATTTGGAGAGTTGAAAGAGAAGTTAGTTACTGCCCCTATCATTATTTCCCCGGATTGGGGACAATCATTTAAGGTACTGTGTGATGCAAGTGGCGTGGCGCTTGGTGTGGTATTGGGACAGAGGAGAGAAAAAATTTGTCACCTTATTTACTATGCTAGCAAGACTCTAAATGTGGCCCAGAAGAATTATATTGTGACTGAACAAGAGCTTCTTGCAGTGGTTTTCGCATTTGAAAATTTTCTATTCAACTCTAGGTTGCGCTTGTTTCCAGGTAAACTCAAGTCCAAATGGACTGGGCCATTTTTGCTTAGAAAAGTGCTCCCCCATGGAGCGGTAGAGCTTGAAAATAGTGAAGGATCTAGGTTCATGGTAAACGGGCAAAGGATCAAGATCTATCTTGGAAATGCTGAAAGTGTGCAAGAAGTGATTGAGGCCTATCATCTTGTTGAAGTCTGGGTAATCAAGAGACTTGCATCGTGTCGCGAAGTTAAATCAAGCGCTGCTTGGGAGGCAACCCAAGATGTACAATCCAGCCAAAGATAGGTTTTTGTTTTCCATCTAGCAATTTTTGTGTTTAGTTTATTCTCTGTATTAATTTAGATATGTGTTTTAGTTTTTAGGGTCCGTGTCTAAAAAGTGTCTAGAAAATGAAAAAAGAATAGCCTAATGGTTGCTACATGTGCAGGTACGCTATGAAAATTTTACAGAAAATGGTCTGGTGCAGAGGTCTACGGACCCCATCGACGGTCCGTTGATCCATCCACAGACCGTGGATGGTGTCCGTAGATCCGAGGTAAGTCCCTACAACTTGTCCAAGTGTAAGAGTGATCTACGGTCCCAATCTATGGACCGTAGATCGATCCACGGATCGTAGACGGGGTCTCGTGGGTCCAGAACCCTAATGCTGCCTGACCCAACTCGGGCCCATCCTATTTAAAATCTCCCCAATTTTAAATCATTCCACTTCTCTCCATTTACTCCCAAACCATTTCATAACTTCCCAAACTCCTTAAATCACTCAATAATCACTCCATCACTCCCCAATTAATCTTCGCTTCCTTTTCACCAAACCCCTAAATTCCCTTTCCTCTCCAAAAATTCCCACAAGGTCCGGTGTTCGGGTTAGAAACGAAGAGGTAATTCTTTGGTCTTGCAAAGCTTAGTGTCGTCACGCAATCACCCAACTCCTCGTTGCTTGTAAGGTAATAGACTTTCCCCTCACTTTGAATTTTGGTTCATAGATTGAATATAGAAAGTCGGGAGTCGGGTCTTGACCTTGGGTAATTGTTAGATGTAATTGCATGATAAAATTGGAAGTTACAATACCCTTGGAACGATAGATAGTGAGTGTTGCCTTATTGTATATGACTATAAGACTAAATGTAAGTTTCGACTTAGGGTTCGAAAGTTTGTCTTAAATAATTTGTTAATATGATTAATCGGAATCCTGAGAATGACAAACTAGCATGATTCAATGTTGAAATACATGGTTAGACTAGGATATTGTTGAAAATGGTCTAAGACGTGGACTTGAAAATAAAGAATGGCTAAAATCTGGCACAGATCACATCCACGATACCCTGTCTACGGACCGTAGACTAGGTTTGTGGTTGGATGAACCTGAAATTTCACCAAGTGTGAAACCACGGATGTGGACTACGGTCCATAAATCAATCTACAGACCGTTCTGTACATCCGTGGTTTCCATCTGCGACAAATATTGTTGGTCCTCTGATCTACGGAAGGGTTCCACGGACCGTAGATCAGTTTACGGACCGTAGGTCTGCTCTGTGGATGACCACTGTAGCCTCTATCTAAAATTTCATGTGACTTTGTTACTGTTTGTTTATAGTTCTAAATTTTTTTGTTTGTTTATTTATGGTTAGTTTTGGCACTAATATCGTTTCCACAGGTACGATGGCACCCAAGAAGCTAGTCACCTACTCAAAACAGGGCAAGTCAAAATCTGTTGCTCCTAGCTTCAGGTTACTCGATGAGGATACGGACACGAAAAAATATCCAGCATACATTCCTCCCAACACAAGGACTTTTCCCACTGCACCCCAAGCCACCAGAGGCACCCCCCGGAAGGTGATTCCCGACGTAGTCACTCTCTCCCAGTCTGATGAGGAGCACACACTGATCGGGTCACCAACTGGGGCTGCTTCCAGTTCTGCTACTGGGTCTGCATTTGGCTCCGAGTCTACCCATGCTTCGGGCTCTGAGTCCAACCATGCTTCAGGGTCCGAGTTTTCCCATGCTTCGGGGTCCAATGCCAAGTCAGCCACAGGGTCCAGCCAGAATGAACAAGCAACCTCATCAGATGAGGCCACTAGCTCAGAGTCAGTACCCGTACCAAGGAATGAGAACCCTACTCCAGTGGGCGGTGAGCCAAACAGATGGTGTGTTGAGGTCCAATGGCAAATCTATCGGGATGCCACTATGATTAATGATAAAGAGAAGATCGCCCGAATTGTTACGGAGGAGCGCAGAGTCCTCACAGGGAGATTCCATAATGTCCCCGACATCCACCAGCCTTTTAACCTTCACAAGTGTGACTGGATGGCTCGAAACCCAGGTACTTATAGTGAGGAGATTGTACGGGAGTTCTACGCCTTCTATGCCGCCACTCTTCGAGGTTCGATCTCCAAGCGGTCAAAGCCTATAGCCCAGGACCCTCTCACTTCCACTATGATTCGGGGTTGTCCGGTGGACATATCACATGCCACCATCAGCCTCTTTCTCTATGGACCTACCACGGGTCACTCTTGGTCACTAAACATAGCGGAGTTTGATTACAGATGGGACATCGTGTGGAGCGGCACTTTCCAGAGGAATACTGAGCAGCAACAGGCTTTTGTACTATGGTTAGCTAAATACATTGCTGCAAATGGTGAGCGTGCGGAGTGGTCTCCACACCACAGTTGGGTATTCGAAAGGCCACATTAAATTTTGTGGCCAAGATCTTCTAGTTGTTGGTGCGTAACAGGGTGTCGCCTACAAAGGCTGGCAACCAACTCACAGAGGACAGAACGGTCATGGTTGCAGCATTAGTAGTAGGATTGGAGATTGACTTTGCCCGCATGCTGCTGGCAGAGATTCACGAGAGGGCATTCAAGACCTCCACTACTTACCTCTTTCCATGTTTGATTTTCCAATTGTACAGGGACTCTGGAATTCGGATCTGGAATTGTGACAAGTTAATCCACCCTACAAGGACTTTGGATATAGGCCTCATTCGAGATGAGGCAAATGTGGCGGCACCTCGCAGAGAGCCCTAGGTTGAGGTACCTCCCTTGGGTGAAGATCCTGTAGACACGGTGGGGCAGGCACAGGGCAGTGACCCCATTATACCAGATCACACCGATACTATCCCGTCATCCTCTTCCCGGGCTGCTAGTGGGGCTCCTAGCTCATCCCGGTCCACACCACCATTAGGAGAAATTGTTGTCCAGATGGCCAGAGTACAGAAATTAGAGGCTCAAATGTCCACACTGCTGCATCACATCCAGCCTTGGATGCAAAAGTTGATAGCCGAGTCCGAGGCCAGAATGGAGCAAAGGATGGAGGGCATGATGGACCGGAAGATCCAGACGGTTAATAAGCGTCTTGATGCCTTTGAATTGAGAGTCCTTGAGCGACCATCCCCGACCATAGATCTATCCTCTTTTAAGTCCGAGTTAGCCAGTCTCTGGGCCGACGTTGATGCCATTCTTTCCACCCCTACAGTTGAGCCTCAGGCTGCACCTACTACGTTGGCTGATGATATGGTGCTGGATGTTTTATTCAGTGGGACCACCGAGGAGGGGCCTGAGCCTACGCATACCAAAGGCAAGAGGCACTGTTCTAGTGGCACCGAGGAGGAAGAGTTGCGCCAAAAGAGGGTGCATGAGAGTATTGCAGGGGCATCGAGTTCTGCCTCAGTTATAGAGGTCCCGCCTGTCGTGAAGAACGTTGTGAGCACCACTGATGGTGCGGTTAGAGTGACCGAGAGCACTACTGAGGGTGCTATGATGGGTGAACCAAGTATGGTTCCAGCGGGCTCCGGGAAACCGGACCCACCCACTTGTTAATGATTCTTCGGCGCAATGCGCCATAGGTTTGCTTCACCCAATCAATTATCTCTTACTGTTTTTTTTTTGCATTGGGGTAATCACATCTATATTTTTTGGGGGTGGGGTAAATGGATAGTGAGTGGTGGGGTGAAGTCTGAATAATCCAACTCATACATCCTCTCTTTGGGGTTTCCTTGCCTGTATTATTTTTCCCCAAGAGACTGTTTAATTTATGTTGAACCGGCATGTGTTAGGATCGTATGTGTAGAAGCATGAAAAAGAATGAAGCATAATGGCCTATGAAAAATATACCCGTCCAAATTTGCTTATGTGGGCTAGAATTGGTAAGCTAAGACAAGTTGAATGTGTTGGCTCTGAGTATGACATGATAATGAATCAACTTGATGGCATGACTTAAGCTAAAACTTGAACTAGGTAATCTGATAATCTGGTAATGAAACTATGTGCAAAGAGTGTGTGAGAATAGTTGATTATTCAAACATTTTTTGTGCAAAACTAGAACTTGCTCGGTTAGTCCGGCTAAGACAATTCAACATAATCGACTATGTTGGCCCCGGTCCCTCCTTGGACATGTGCACCTTGACTTAGGCCAAAAGCCTAAGTTGAGGGTGGCTAATGTAAAAAGTAACGTCAATCTTGGCCCTGACCCGACATCGGGTATTGTGCACCTCAACCAATGAAAAATTCATAAGTTGAGGATGACTATGAAAGAGGAAACCGAAAGAATTGTGGGTATGAAAAAAGTTTGATGTTGAAAAAGAGAGGAAATTATGGGACTTGTTGAAAGCTAAAGAAAAGCATTATTACAAAAATTAAAAAAAAACAATTTTTTTTTAAAAATCTACAAGGTTTAAAGTTACATCCGTGGTTGAAGAAAATCAAGGGAAAGAAGGCACAACAGTAGGATGACAAAAATAGGGCAAAAAGAAGTTGAAAGCCTAGTGTAATGTCAAGGAGGGCATAAATTCACTAAGAAGTACCCAAATGTACCACACCTGACTCTGAGCCTACGTTACAAGCCAAAAAAGTCCTATAGTGATCCTAGAATCTAGTTTGGAGAGTCTAAGCAGTGAAAATAAGGGCAAGCCTATGGTAGTGACCACTAACTGTACTTGAAGTTACTTCTGAGCGTGAGTGTTGAATGAATCCTTGTACTTAAAATTCATAGTCATTGTGCGAAAGAAAAGGGATTTCGTTTGAAGTAAGGGGACTAGTTACATTGTCAAAAAGTTGGTACTTTGGTGATAGTGAAACAATGTATGTTGTGTGTTGGTTGGTCGATCGTTGTCATGGTTTGATCCGCATGAATTAGTTTGTCAAGTCTAAGAGAACAAAGTTTGCACCCGGAAAGTGAGTGGAATAGAGAGCCATGTGATTGTTTGTGCTTGAAATGCCTGCTTCTATACAAGTGTCGTTTAGAGTCTCAGTGGGTCGCTTGAGGGCAAACAATGAATTTAAGTTGAGGGTGTTAATATACTGTGAGTTTACGGTATTTCTAATACATTTCACTTACAAGTTGTGTGTGTCTAGGGCATTTTTGAATTGGTTTTTATGTGGTTTTATCATATTTTGCAGGAAAGATGTTCAGGCGCGGAAGTAAAGAGAAGGCTGAAAGAAATGCAAAAAAAGGTCATCTACGGACCGTAGGTCCATTGACGCTCCGTAGATGGTGATCGTAGATCAGCAGTCAAGGCATGTAAGGCAAATCAGGTAAATCTGACCAAGTGTGGAACCACGATGGCCATTGACAGTCCGTAGATTGATATACGGACCGTACTATTAATCCGTAGATTGATACTGCGCGGGTTCCAGTACCTGATTTTTGAAGATTCCAAGTGTGGAGCTACTGAAGGGGATTGACGGACCATAGATCGATCTATGGTCCGTACTGCAGTTCCGTCGTTTGCTTCAGAGAGGCTGATTTTTGGAAGCTAAAATATTCTCTAAGTCGTGGCTGCCGGAAGGGACTCACGGACCGTAGATCCATTGACGGTTCGTGAGTCAGTCTCATGGAATGAAAATGCGTCCCTGAACAAACTTTCCTTAATTTGTTTCCCTTTTTTGGGGGTTAGACATTATTACTTTAGTTCTATTTTGTGACTTGGGAGATTATTCTTGCAAACCTAGCAATTATTAATTTCCTATGTTCGTTTTAAAGATTTGTGTGTTGCAATTCAAGTTGAATTTCTGGGTTTATTATTCTTCTTAAGTAAGTTCATAATTCTTTCATCTATAACAATGAATTGTGTTCATATTATTATAGGTAACTAAACCCCACAACTGGGGTTGTGGGAACCATGAGCGATTAACAAAGTATGAATAGTAAATAAGCAATTCTTGAATAGCGTTCTGCAGGCATTGATAATTTTTTCGTTTAGAAGTCTTTTTAACGAGTGCACGCGTTAGAACTCGCCTTGTTGCTACTTTCCGGACCAAGTCGGTAATCAACAAGAAAAGAATTATAAATATAGATTTAGTGTGATACTATCTAATAGGCTAGTGTCAATTGGTGCGAAGTAATAACTCAGCCAAACATCGATTATGATGTCTAATATGAGGTAAAGGTAAGGGTTAGTAAATTATACACCCGTAGCCGGACCAAGGTGCGGGGTGAAATTCTCTAGATGCCGGAACAATGATTTAGAGATACCTAACTTATCACTTTGCATGTAGTACACTAGGAAAGGATTACTATTACTGGGATTAATGCGTTATGAGCCTATGGGGAACACGTATACCCTAGTTATTTCTCTCATCTTGATAACAACCAAAATTGAGTTTTTATTACTGATTACTTATTGAATTCTTATAATTTGTCTCACAAACCCCCCCCCCCCCCCCTTAATTACTTGTTTCTGGAAGTAATTTGACTAATTGAATATAATTATTGGTTAAAGCAAAGTCTACACCCTTTTCCTCGTGGGATCGACCCCAACTTACAAGTTTGGTTCTTTACTTGATAACGATCGCTTATGCTTCTTTAGGGAAGTGTAATTTGAGCGTATCAGAGAGCGAAGAAGAGGAAGTGCCAACAGAATGAGGTGGCTCGGAGGGCATCCATTGTTGACGAGGAGATGAGACAACAGTGGGCAAGGGAGGTAGGTGTTGGTGACTCTAGGAGCGTGAGCACTACTAATGGTGCGGTGAGAGTTGATGATAGCACTACTGAGGGTGCTGAGATGGTAGATGTGAGTGCTATTGGTGGTGTTCAACGTATTGATTCAGCGGGCTCTGGGAAACTTGACTCACCCGCTGCTTGAGTGGTCTTCGACGCATATGTGCCACATGTTTTCTTCACTCGATCCTTCAACTCTTACCTTTTGTGCATTGGGGACAATCGCACTTTATTTTGTTAGGGGTGGGGTAAACGGATTGTGAGTGATAGGGCAAAGTCTAAGTAAACCCACAACTCATAATCCTCTCTTGGATTTTCTTGCATGTGTTCTTTTCCCCCAAGAGACTGTTATAATTTATGTTGAACCGGTGTGTTTAGGAATGTATGTGTAAGAGTAAGAAGAAAAATGAAAGCATAATGGCATAAAAAGCATAAAAGAATAATCCATGTCCAAAATGTTGAAATGTGCTAAATCGAGAGTCTTGATGAGTTGAATATGTTGGATCTGAATGTGACATGATAAGGAACCAATTTGAACTCATTACTTAAGCTAAAACATGAACTAATGAAACAATGTGCCAACAGTGTGTGATAAAAGTTGAATGTTCTGACAGTTTGTGCCAATCTAGAACTTGCCCTGTTAGTCCTGCTAAGATGATCTAGGCTAGAAGTTGGGAAGTGATCATAGGTCCTTGTTCAAATTAGTCCACTTAAGCCTAAAATGATCCAACCAAGTGAAATCAATGTTCCCCTTGGTCCAAAGGTTTGAGCCTTAAATAGACCATTTCTTTTGATTGACCTAACTCACCTTCCCTAAAATAATTGTCTTGTCCCCTGTCCCTCCTTGGACATGTGCACCTTGACTTAGGCCATAGGCCTAAGTTGAGGGTGGCTTATTCAAAAGTTACCTTGATCTTGGCCCTGGTTCGACATTGGATATTGTGCACCTCAACTAATGCAAAATCCATAAGTTGAGGGTAGCTATGAAAGAGAAAACCGAAAGAAAAAAAGGGTATGGAAAGAGTTTTGTGTTCAAAAGAGAAAAGGAAATGTAGAAGAGGGTGTGCCTGTGCAAAAGAAGCAACAAGATGATAAATAAAAGTGTTGAATAAAAATAAAGAAAAATAAAGTGAAAGAAAAAGAAGAAAGTGAAAAATAAGTGCCGTAAAGTCAAAAGTCACATCCATGTTGAAAAGAGTCAAGGGAAAGAAAGTAAAATTAAAGGATGTCAAAAGTATGTTGAGAAAAGAGGTAAAAAGCCAATGTAATGTCAAAGAGGGTAGAAAATCACTAAAAAAGTACCCAAATGTACCACACTTGACCCTGAGCCTACGTTACAAGCTAAGAAAGTTCTATAGTGATCCTAGCAACTAGTTGGAGAGTCTAAGTAGTGAAAATAAGGGCAAGCCTATGGTATTGAGCACTAACTGTACTTGAAGTCACTTCTGAGTGTGAGTGTTGAATGAATCCTAAAAAAAAATCAAAATTCATATCTTCTGCGTGAAAAGGATTTTGTTTGAAGTGAGGGCAGTAGTAACATTGTCGGAAAATTAGTCCATTGATTATTGTGAAAAAGTGTATGTTGTGTTGTCTATTGGTCGATCTTTATCATATCTGGATCCGCATGAGTTAGATTGTTCAATCTAAGAGAGAAAATTTTCACTGACAAAATGGAGTGGATTGAAATGGCCATGTGATTGCTTGAGTTTGTATGTCTACTTCTACACAAGTGTTGTTTGGAGTGTTAGTGTGTCACTTGAGGACAAACAACATGTTAAGTTGAGGCTGTTGATATACCGTGAGTTTATGATAGTTTTGATACATTTCACTTTAGAGTTGTGTGTCTACGACCATTTTGTACTGAAAATAATGATTTTGTGGAATGTTTGCAGGAAATAGGCTTGGACGCGATTGAGTAAGATGACAGCTGAAAAATATGCAGAAGTAGCCACCCACGAAGGAACCTACGGACCGTTGGTCCTATGACGGTCCGTCGATGGTGGGCGTAGAAGGGAGCATCAGGGAAGTATGACCAAGTGTTGAACCACAAAGCAACCTATAGGCCGCAGGTCGACCTACGGACCGTCCTGCATGTCCGTAGAAGGTGTTCAGAGAGTTGAAGTTCCAGTACGTGATGAAAATCCTAAGTGTGGAGCCACGGAAGAGGACTACAGACCGTGCACATCCGTCAGCGATGAACTGGGAGTTGAAGGTTCCAGGGCTTGCATAAAAAGTCTAAGTGTTGACCAACAGAGGGGACCTACGGTCCGTAGGTCGAGTTGTCGATCAAAGCAGCATCCAGAAAGTTTATTTCCTTATTTTGTTTCCTTTTTGTTTAGGACATGTTTTTCTCTAAATAGGGTATGTAAACCACATTTTTGGGGGTTAGACATTATTGTTCACTTTTAGTTTTTGATATTTTCTTGGGAATTAACTTGCAAACGTTTGTAATTTGATTTTCGGATTTCGGTTTATATGATTTTTACTTTGAAATTCGATTGGAGATTACAAGTTTCTTCTACTCAATAAGTAACACTACTAAAAAAATAGTGAATACCGACCTAAAAATTTCCGACCTCAAATGGAGGTCGGTATTGTTAAAAAGAATAAAAATTAAAAAAAATTTAGAAAATCGACTACAAGTAGTCGGTTTTTATGCAAAATAAAGCGGGAAAACCAAATTCTAACCTCTGGTGGTCGAAATTTTTCCCGGTAAAATGAATTACAATAAAAACCAACCTCTTGATGTTGGTATTAAACAAATAAATAAATAACAATATTTTATTTTTTCTCAATTAAATATAAAAAACAAAATTTTAGGTTTTGTGTAAAATAAAAAACAAAAAAATTATAATACCGACTTTCGAATGTCGGTAAAATTAAATAGTATGTAAAAATAAATTAATATAAAATACCGAGGTCGGTATTAAAAAAATAAATAATTAATAATATTTTATATTTTCTCTATTAAATATAAAAAACAAAATTGAGAAATATTTTAGGTTTTGTGTATAATAAAAAACAAAAAAAATTATAATACCGACTTCCGAATGTTGGTAAAATTAAATAGTATGTAAAAATAAATTAATATAAAATACCGACCTCATTATTTTTATTTCATAATTACTTTTAATTAAAGCAACATTCGGAGGTCGGTTTGTTAATCATAATTTTGCTAGCATAAAACTAAATTTTCATTTTACACCTATAATTAATTGTTTAAAAAGGTGCAACAATTTTGTATACTTTTTATAAATAAAAAGTTAGATCAATAATCCATATTTAGAGTATGAAATTACGTTGATATGAAAACCGACAACAAGTACTCGGTTTTTATGCAAAGTAAAGCGGAAAAACCAAATTCCGACCTCAAGAGGTGGGAATTTTTTCCATAAATAAAAACCGACCTCTTGATGTCGGTATTATTTTCTCAATTAAATATAAAAAAACAAAATTGAGAAATATTTTGATTTAATTTTATTTAAATCATCTTCCGGAGGACGATTTTGTGTAAAATAAAAAACAAAAAATATATAATACCGCCTTCCGGAAGTTGGTAAAGTTAAATAGTATGTAATAAATTAATATTTTCAATTAACTTTAAATAAATCGTCCTCCGAATGACGGTTTTATACAAGTTAAAAAATAATTTAACCAACCTCCCGATGTCAATATTATTTAATTAACATGATTACTTTTATTTATCTTAAAATTTAATGTGATACCGACCTCATGAGGTCAGTATTTTTTTATTAAATCTAATTACTTTTAATAAAAGCGACATCCGGAGGTCGGTTTGTTTAAAATATTCCTATTAATCATAATTTTGCTATTGTGCATAATACTAAAATTTCATTTTACACCTACAATTAATTGTTCAAAAAGTGTAACAATTTTGTATACTTTTATAAATAAAAAGTTAGAAGTCGTTGAATAAATAAAAAAATATCTATAATCCATATTTAGAGTATGAAACTACGTTGATATGAATTAGGAGATAATTATACTTATATTTCTAGAGTAATGTACAAATTCTATCAGTCCGTCATCTAATCATGAACTTAATATCTCATTGCATGATGTAGAGGTGAAAAGCTAACATATAATTCATTCGAGTATGAAATGTGAGATAATATTATTGTATACGTTCGATCTTGAATGGATGTCAAGTGTAGTGATCACCTCCTAATTATGATGACATGTAACGGATACTTCATCGGAGTATGAAATACGTTGATTAATTATACACTCCTCGAGTAGTTTAACAAATCAAGTCTTATATACTAGTGGTAGGGGTGTTCACGGGTCGGTTTGGATCGGTTATTGGTCAAAATCAAAACCAAACCAACTTAATCGGTTTTAAAATTATCAAAACCAAACCAAACTAAATATAGTATATATTTATCGATTTGGTTCTTATCGGTTTCGGTTCGATTTGGTTTGGTTATTCGGTTATTAACCATAGACAAAAATAAAAAAAACAATTCATTCAAAGCGTTAAAAAAATGACAACAATTTATTTAAAACGAAAATAGTTAGAATGACTGACATTACATAACTTTCCATCATTGAATTTACTATGAATAAAGCTTCCAATTTCATTATTTTGGTTTAGAAGAAAGAGACATTGATATTTT
Source organism: Solanum gracilifrons (assembly GCA_029582605.1). Lineage (NCBI taxonomy): Eukaryota > Viridiplantae > Streptophyta > Magnoliopsida > Solanales > Solanaceae > Solanum > Solanum gracilifrons. The sequence continues at coordinate 590 of JAJOOH010011008.1, read as the reverse complement.
CAATCTTATAAAGAATTGTCATAGACACACTCATATACATAAAAACCAATAAGATAAATATTCTCACCTTGGGCATTTTTCTTTCATAAGTAAATTATAAATAAATTTTGATGAAAACACATATAAGATCTTTAAAGTTGTTAAGAAAACTAATATATTATGTATGTATAATAATAAAATATATGTATATAACTTGTCGGTTCATTCGGTTATTTCTTTGGTTTTTTCGAATAAAACAATAACCAACCCATATACTATCGGTTTTAAAAAATCTAAAACCAAACCACACCTAACCCAAATAAAAATTGGTTTGGTTTAGTTTTTCGGTTTGGATCGGTTTTTATCCAAACCGTGAACACCCCTAACTAGTGGTTTATAATTTAGGTATGAAATACATTATCAATTAAAGAAATACTGATCATCAATTCAAGGAGATTTATATATTAAATTTGATATTGATAAACTTTTGTTGATCAATAAAATTAAATTTATATAATTAGGAGTTATATAATTTGAATTTATAAAATTAACTTGATCGATAAATTAAATTTATTAAATTAAACTTCTGTTGATGTGTAGTTAAATTTTAT